>VZSG01001085.1:0-91154 GCA_013398315.1 Nothoprocta pentlandii | reverse complement strand
GCAGCCCTGTGTCCCATTGCTTTGGGTGTCCCTGCTCTAGAGGTCCCTTCAAACCTTAACCATTCTGTGGTTCTTCCCTACAATATTTTTTTTGTAGGCTTAAGAAAATGCTTTATTGTTACTGAAGAAATCATTATTTAAGCAGTTTCTTTACGCACCACAAGTACAACTAGATAAAGAATTTTTGAATTGAGGGTAATTACTAATTTTCTCATCCTATGCATGCTGGGTTGAACCCTGTAAGATGCCCATCAGAAAGCTCTTTTTCAGTTTTATGACAGATGGAAATGCACAAGAGTTTAAAAACTGGGCTACCTAACCGCATAAAATTAAAATTTTAATTGGTGCTGCACAAAACAATTACCAAAAGGTATTAATTTATTTTTTGAAATGTTCTTCTGTAACCAGTAGCAGTGACTTCAACTGGAAACTACTTGTAAATTAAAAAAAAATGGATAGGAAGAACTAGACACAACTCTTGGCACAGGGTAGGAAGACTAAAGTGGTCCTGGGAAGCTGCAGCAGAAGAAACAGCTGGATAGTTTCTTGGGAGCTAATCAGTGAGACTTCTTTCCTTGACATTTTAAGCAAGATGGATAGACTGAAAGACAGCGATCCCACAAAGATTTGCACACTTACTAGAGTGTAGGAGTATTAAAATTATATTTTAAAAAATCTTAATACACTGTTCTGAAGCAATACCGTGATTCCTCTTTTATTCAAACAATAACATTTAACTGCAACATCAGTGTTCAGCAACACACTGCTGCTGAACAGGACCTTCACACATTATACACTTCATCTGTTTCTAAATTGAACATGGGTTCAAGATACGAGAGTAGCACCTCTTACAGCACCTCACGCTAACAGCTTAGCTTGATCAATGAATTAGTACCATGACTCTTCATCTTTTGTTACTTAGGCTTTCAGAACCCGAGTTTAACTCATGCTTGAACTGCTACATCTAGAAGAGCATTTCTTATTGCAGCAGCACTGTCTTGCTTGCAGGCTAAGCAATCTCATGTAAACAACTATGAAATCTGTGTCTATCCTAATCTCTACTGTATCAAGCTGTATACTTTCAGCAAGTACTTGAAAAGCAGACTTGCTGGTATGCGTTGGTACAGAAATAGAACACAAACATACTAAAGAGTTGACTTGTGCTTGAACTCCAGCATAACATGGTACTCTTTAGCAACTTTTGCCACTGTATGATGAGGTAGTTACAGAAGGAGAACAGAAAGTCTTAAATAAAACTGGTTCTTGTTCATTATTGGTATGACATCAAGAAGCGACATAAAACTAGAAAAAGGTTTCTACATGGAGTAACACCCTGAAATTTGAATCTGAGAAGAATAAAGACAAGATCCTCCATGTAGGCACAGCAATCAGCTGCACACACAAGCAGCGAAAAACAAATTTCGAAAACACATCTCTGCAAAGACATATCTGAGGGCCAGAAAATTCAGAATATGAATTGATGATGCATTTGGGAAGACAACAAACCTAACAGCTGAGTGAATCACCCAGGGCTGAACCAAAAAGACGTGACAAAACTTACTCCAACAGCAATAGAGCAGAACCAGCTGAACAGTGCCCTTTTTTGGGCATCACAATTCAAGAAAAACAAAGGACTTCTCTCTCCCATCTAAGCCCTGCAAAGATGAAGACCAATTGCCCTCACTGTGCCTTTCCAGAAGTGCAAGCATCCCTCACATTTCCATCGTACCATCCTGTACAACAGAACCTTTGCATTCAACCAGTCACTGCTCAGACTAAAAATTCCCTTTGGTCCAAAGCATATTTTCTAGAAAGACTTCTACTTATATAGAAGAAATTCAGTGCACGGTAGTATCTATTATTTGAAATTTTGTCCCTAGCTACAATATAACACCACTTGAACATTTTGGGGATGTGATATGTGTTTGTACAACAGGTTCAGTTGAAAATACCACAGAGAATTTCTGCATTTTGCACATGTTGATGTGTAACCAACAACAGGTACATTTGATCTACTTCAGAAACTTTCTCCTATCATTAATGAAAAAACAATCTTTGGTCAAAATCAGAAGGGACACTCCTATCATTTGATCCAACTGGAAGGCCGGAAGGCCAGCACACGTTAATGCTCTGCAAGATGGGGGCAATGGGGGAAAAGAAATGACATGGCTCCATTGAATTATAAAGCACTGGCTGACAGTGAGCTACTGTTTTTCCTAATAGGCTTGGCCAGCGTATCTGTCACTTACAGCTCCCTAGATATGTTTGATATTTTTGACCTGTAAAACTAGGGAGGCACTTCGTAAGTTTTGTTTGATTCATTAACTGTATCTCTTGAAAACAAGAGAGCTAATTTATCTATTCATTTATTTACCATCAGCCTAATTAGGTCTATTTGTGTGTGTGTGGGGGGTGGAGAATAGCTGCTATATCCTCTGCACACATTTAATGTTTATTATTGCTAATGCTCTGCAAGTGTCCCAGTGTCAACAGTGTATGCTTTAAGAGAATGCCAGAAACTGCAGCCACAGAAACAGAGACCTTCAGCACCTACCACAGTTATCTTCATCAGCCTGATTCCCGCAGTCATCCTCACCATTGCAGTGAAGCAGCTGAGGCAAACACTTGGTCATGTTGCCACATGGGAAGTAGCCCAGGGGGCACGTGGCACCAGCTCCAGAAAGCGGATCTTCCAAGGAATCACCAATGACTAAAGAAAAACAGAAGGAACATGCTCACTTTAAGACATTTTTGAAAATTATTGGGATTGTGCTCTTATAAAAAACTCATTTACATTTGAATGTGGACATCAAGTGATAAATACATATTAGTTTATTAAACATGCAGTTTATAAGAGTGCATTAACTGTTTTTAACTTGGCAAGAAACATTTATATTGTAAACTAATTAAAATTGCTTTGATATAAATCAGCAAGGTAATTCCTCCCCACACATCCCAGTAATACGATGAAAACACTAATCATACAAGACAAATGACCTGTGGCCACCATTTGAAAGGATATTCTCTTTTCACTAGATATTAATTTGTTATAGCAATACACCAGATAAGCTGTGTAGATATGGGAAATATTAATTTGCACTGAAGTTTCAGACCCAGATAGATAAATCCTGCATACACAAAGCCAGAATTAGATATGTTTAAACACATTCTTATTTTATGGTAACTACTAGATGTAAAGTGACTGATCAGCAAAGAACAGGAAAAAGGTGGGTAGCTCTGTGATGCAGTTTTGCCAAAGGATGACTAACACATACCTGCAACTATGAATCCTTTGGAGAGTAGTCAGCCTCATCCCAGAAAACTGGAGATATTGTTCAGAGCCCACCCACCTGAAGCTTACGTGCACAGTTCATGTTTTCTGCTAAGCCTACTTCTTTATGAGACCCCTTACAAAACACAGGAACCTCCTTCAAGTAATAGAGGGAGAGAAGGCAGATGCTGCTGGGGGACACCTGCGGTGGCTGAAGCACTGGGGGTCTGGTTTCTGCTCATCTTCTATTCCTCAGCAACCTGTACTGCAACAGCCTCAGTTGCCCTTTTTACACACATATGCTGTTTACCAGTCCCACCAGTGCAAATCCTGCCACACTTTTTCCAGGTAGAGGACAACTGTTCTACTGCTTTTCCAGCAGACTACAGGGTGCCAGCTCAAGTTTTCCACCAGGCACGGTGACAGGATGAGCTTTTACCCAGCAGTAGTTGATGGAGAGGTTTTCATTATGCCAGAAAAGAATTTGTTATTCTCCAATATATTCAGAACAGGGAAAAGTACAATCAGGCAAGAACATTATCAAGGCTTCTCATGCCCCCGAAGCTTTGACAAGCCTACCTAGCAAAGCAGCATTCTGCAGAGGCCTGCAAATTTAATTACTGAAGTATTAAAAAAAAAAATCTTAATTACAGCTAGCATTTGTCTTAGTAGAGATATATTTTATATTGGAATTTGTGTTCCAAGCTTCGCTGCTTTCTTGGAACATTTGAAATCCTCCACTGCCCCCACTAACCATGATGTAATGCTTACTCTAATAGTATGTTTCCACTTTTGAATTATTTTTCAAATTGTTTCTTTAACACAAAATGTAAAGCTTGTATAAAAAATTCTCAATATAACAAGGAAAATGTTATTCTACAATATTTTACGTTTGTTCTCATTCTCCTTTTGGACTAAAGGAATCATCTGTAGGTGAATTAAGTACTGCAAATTCATAAAAAGTTAATCTGTGAAAAAAATGCATTTTGAATCCTTGAAAATATTTACAACTACTGAACATTGAAATGTAGGTACAATATCAGAAGAAAATTATTCCCATTATACCCAGATACACAGAATTCTCTTTGGTATTACAGGTGTTTTCCATAGAAATAGAAAGCTCTACATCCCTGGAGACAACTACTGCATGATTTTGAAAAGCTAATTTGCTTTTAGACACCATTCACTTGTTTAACTGCTCAGAGATGTTTGATCTAGGTTTTTATTTCTCCTATAGATAAGTACCAAAGATAAGGCTATGCTCTAATCCCTGGGAGAATTCATTCTTTTCAATGGTTCTGGATTGCTCTGCTGTTCTGTGCAGATATTCAAATTGCTACATCTAACCTGTTTCTCTCCAAAACTAGTGCTAACCATGCTCATGATATGGTGCTAAGCAAACCGTAGTACTTAAGTGTCTAAAACCTCATGCAGCAAAAAGACACAGAGCACAGAGACAAGCAGGGCTCCCTGCAGTGCAGCCATCTGCCATGACCAAAGTCCTGCTACTGTTAAGGAAAACAATACAGAAAAACAAATGGAAGTGGAAAAAAAAAAAAAAGAGCATACATTTTGCCAGTTCTTTCTCACTGCACATTGAAGATGCTCAGAGTGGAGTGTTGCTTAAAAAAAGTTGACCTCTGTACAGTTTATATTCCAAATGACGATGTTAATCTTCTCAAGGTAGCACTGAATGGATTTTCACAGCATTTTCCAATAAATATTACTGAACTTAATAATTTATTTTCTGTCACAGTTTAGAAATTACTCTTTGTGAAAAATGAACTACTCATAATTTAATTTTACGAGTTCTTTGAAAATTTATTGCCTTTTTGGTAACCTGAATTACTCATGTTGTATTCAGGTGGATGACCTTGGCATGACAGATATTTTTCTGTCTGGGAAAAAATGTATAGAGGCCACGAGAACGTGAACAAGTTTTTCCTAGTCCGATTGTGGAAAGCACCAGGCTTTGTCCACTGACTTGTTAGCATCACTTTGTTTATTCAACACAGACAGAAGTTTGGACCTTGCAGGTTAAAGGAGATTTATAAGTGGAAAAAAACCCAAACCCCTGATGAAATATATGGCAAAGATGACAAAGAATATGAGATGAGAAAGGAAAGTAAATTGCAAAATGCTAGACAAAATTCCAAAGATTCTCTTCTGGACTAAGGAAATTAAAAAGTGCTTCGAAGGGAGGAGAATGGATAAAGATCATACGGTGCAATCAGAACAAAAGCCTCTTTGTTATTTTACAAAGTGTTTTGACACTAGAGTTTATCATGTCAAGATAATGATCTATCATACTACCTTTCTCATGAAGTATTAATAGTGTTAACTTTACTACCCTTTACTGATCTTCCACTATAAAGCAATTGAACTACTCTTCCAATCTCTCCTGTTTTGCTGTCCAATATTTAAGCAGCTAAACTTTTTGATAGGATAGCTCCAAGAACTACTGATTAATGGTTATTCCATCATGTCATTGGCTGTTTCACAGTGCTGTTGAACCAAGAAAAAGAAATATCTTATTTTGTAGTTGTTCCTGTTAACTCTTAGGTTACTCCCCTGGTCTGTAAGTACATCAAGCTGAAAAGGCATCTCTATTTGTTTAGCAGAAGGCATCTCTATTTGTTCACAGTTCAGCTAGGATAGAACATCTCATCTTTGCTTCTTGTGGCTAAAATAGCATTGCAAAAGCATAAGACCTCCTATAACAGGAAAGAAGTACTATCAGCAAACCATATGAACAACCAACCTGGATTTGTATTTTGCAATTGACAGAATTTGTCAGAAAAAAAAAAAAAAAAAAGAAATTAAAACAACAACAAAAAAAAGCCCTTTGAAGATACAGCAAATCATGAGGTAGATGGTTAAAAAAAACCCCAAAAAACTAATGTGCATAATGAATTAGTTACAGAGGCAGAACTGCGAGAAAAAAAAAGTGGAATTCAGGACAGCTTTGTTTACACCTCAGTTGCAAGGACAAGAACTGTAAATCCGTGACAGGCTTGATTTTGTCATATGGTTTGCTTTTACAGATCTGCCAAATAAAATTTTTATCTTTGTATAGATAATATAGAAAAGCCCTGCCTGACTCTCCAGTGGCATAGAGGTAATCTCATAAGTTTCAGACATTCCAAATGAGCAAAATATTTTTTCTCATAATGATTGCAATAAGCATTAGTATATTTGAAGCATATCCAGAATAAATGGAAATATGTGAACTGTTATGAAAAGAAATTGCAGAGACAAGAACAAGCAACTTGCTGACAAAACACTTGCCATTTCATTTCAGAATAATGTTCTGCAGTTTAGTGCATATTCATGATTCTGAAAACAGTATACGTCTGATTACCATATACTTTGCTATTTTCCATCCTTTTCTGATTCCTCTCAAATTGTCAAGAGAGCATGAAAACAAAACCAGATTGATTGAATCAATAGGAAAAACACACTTAGGCAAATCAAAAGCAAGATATTCACTGAGGTTACTTCTTTCCTTCAGATTAAGTTAATTCACAAAGCCCACTTTTTCTATGTGCTCTTCAAGAAATTTCATGAAGCCTCTAAGACAGGTCCTCATTTTGAATCACAAATTGTGTATGAGAAACCAAACAAAGCGTGTGTACGCTGAAAGAAAAATGACTTCTCACCTGTAGCTTCCAAAAGACCCATGAATATGATTTATTTGTGGAAACAGAACAAGCTTATTGGGTAGAGTCAAAAGCAATTAAATTAATCCAAGCAGTATAATTCACTGCTTGGTACTTGTTGGTTACATGTGTGTCAATTATAGCTCCAAATAAAAGTATATCATAATAGCAGCAAAATATTTTCATAGCTTAGTAAATTTTATCAAATGAAGACCCAGTTTCACAAACAAGCTCAAAATAACTCAAATTCCATCAGCCTAACAAGCCAATATGTCTTTTTTTCCCCTTTCAAGCAGTTATCAATTTGAAAGTGGTGATGTTGATGAAATCAAACTATTTTGCAAAGCAGTTCTCAGAGAAAGAGAACTGAAGCAGAATTTTGTTAGGGAAACAAACAGCCTGCACTTACTACAGAAGCCCGTGAGAAACTTCAAGCAGTCTGGGCTACCGCCCTTTACAAAGTCCTCAGCTGGAGATTAATCAGAATATTTTAAAGCCAATATAACAGTAATATATCCTCACTTCCAAGATTAATAAAGTATGTCTCAATTATTTTTATATGTTTTAAATTCCAAAAGAAAAGAAGTTCCCCTTCTGCTGCAACATGTGAAAGATGTGACACTGTTGACACAGCAAAATCTAATAGGAGACAGGTACACATAGGAAAAGATTGAAGTGCTAAGAGGGCAAATACCAACAAAAGAAAACGTGAAGACAGAAGACAAAATAATATACTTAAGATGAATAATCAAAAAGAGGGCCCCAGTCTTATTTTTTAAAATTAAATTTTAATGGTTTGATTTACATTTTTGAGTAATATTTAATACTTTAACCATAGTAGTCAGGACGATTTTTACTGCAGCCATTGTGCTTATTTTAAGTGCAAGTTTTTTCAGAGACCAATGTAAATTTATCAAATGGTACTTATTTCTTCCCCACAAGTTTTAGTTTTCTGTATTTTGTTTGGATCCTGTGGTAAATGAGCTAGAACAAGAGATGACTAGAAATTTTCTTTTCAAATGTTTGTCTAAAAAAAGACTATTTCAACTAAAATAGAAAGAGTCAACATGGAAACAATAAAGAACTGATTTGATTTTGTCTCAGTCTTACTAGCCTGCATACTCCAAGATGATAGTACATTTAAAAATTTCCACTTCCATTGAAATTTACTGTAAGTATATACAAACTGGCTTTCAAAATACTTTATTGTCACATAGAGGAGAGCTCATAGGACTGTAACTTTTATTTTCAAAGATGTATCATTCAAATGATGATTTCAGCCAAGTCCAGTACAATAAATTCCCTCAACTTATAAAAAGGGATAATGAACAATTGACAAAAATGTTGATGACAATTGGTTGGCCACCTCTCATTGGAAGTATCTGAATGGCCAAATGGCAGGGATAAAAATAAAAAAAAAATCAAACAAAAAGTGAAAAAATTATACAGAGACAGTTATTGTACCTTTTTAAAGGAAAAAATAATATTTTAAAGCTGAATTAGCAGTTCTGAATTATTCAGCTTGTTCTCATGAAAGGAGATAAGCGAATCTTTGGACAATTAATGATAAGGACTAGAATAAAGTTAACCCAGTGTATTTCATGATCAAAATAAGAAATTAACTTTTACATGCTTTTAACGTTTTAGAGTTTTAGCAATATAAATATTCTTTTGAAGTTGATACTTCTTTCATGAAAATGTTTCTAATGGTGTCTGCGAATAAGTAATGGTAATCTTATCCTATTACAATTTATTAATAGGAAAGACGTTCAATAAATAATTTATTAAAACTAGTTTCTAGAGTCTCATGCAAGAGTGAAAAACAGTGGATTTTTTCCCCTGTGTGAAAGTTGTAGACCAACAGATACCTCGTTTCAGTGGCTACTAGACACATTAGCAAAGGCATTAATCCTCGAGGCAAACCATGAGTCGCTTAAACAATTTAAACGTCGGTACAGGATCTCCACTGGGATGTGATTAACCGTTATCACAGTGTTGCTGTCTCTGTGTTTCGCTCATCGCCTCCTTTGCTAATTGTTCAGCCCTTCGGAAGCAGTTTCCAAAGCTCAAGAATTGCAAAATATAGACTCCCATCTCCTAGCAGCATTACTGAACTTAGTTATCAGTTGTGCCACAGATAATTTAGGCTAATTAATCCAGCTATAGCACTGGAAGATGTTCTTTGTAGGACTGCCAGGTAAATCAGCTGCAGGGGCAGTAGGTGCTGGTAGAGCAATTCAGACCGGTCACACAGCACCTTGCCGGAGGATTTGGCTTCCATATCTTTCATTAATCTGTCTTTTTGTTCTGTTTAGACAAAATGCATAATAAAAGGATTCTGATGCACATAAAAATCTTAAAAGCTTAATGTTAAGTGAATATGCTGTAATATGTAATGAATTTTATCCTGAAACTCAAGTTGTGTGAGGCATTACCACAGGATTAGGGCTTAGAACAATGTCTAAGAAAGATGCAGATGAATGAGCAGAGACAAACCTCTCTGCTAATCACTCCCCCTCTTCTTCCTCTTGCCTCAGAATTATACAGTTTAAATGATATTGGATTATTACTTGAGCTTTGAAATATTCTGACAGGATTTTCAATAGCAATACATAAGGATACTTTCACTAATTTCTTTTTCACACTGTGGCAATATCAAGTCTAAAGTTGGAGGCATGAAACACAGTTGGAGATATGCAACAAAAATGGAAATAGTAACATAAATGTACTAAATAACTGGGCTAGCTAGTAGCAACCTACATGAAACAGCCTGAGTGGCAATAGCAGGCTATCGGAAGCAAGGAAAACTCCACTGCCAGGACTTAAATACTTCCCCCAAAGCATTGGAAAACTACCTTGGGCTGGTTCCCAGAGGTCCAAAGATACAAGAAACCCATTTTAAATGATCTTTTTTGTTCTCCATCACACTTCTAAGAGTTAATGCTTTAAACACACACATTTAAAACCACCACCACCACCAAAAAACAATACTACGAAACTTCATGCTCAGAATAGGATTTCTGATGTTCTGTAATCACATTAAAAAAAGTTTCTTGTTGAGTTTAAGTACATTGTGAGAGTAATTAGGGATTATTGTAAAGAATATCTCATTAGAGCTTTGCCATGCATAAATTAATCCACTCAACCATAATTGTATGATTGTGAGGTGAGCTAAAGTTAAAAGCAGTACATCTCTCAAGTTTCCATAAATAAAAGGAATATTCAGACCATTTCCACAAATCATTAGTATCACACATAGAAGATGAGCATGTGGACATGTGTATGTATATATATGCATGCGTGCATGTGAATAAAATCCAGGAGAAGATACAAACATGCTTGTCCTGTAGCCCTAATGGAAGCTGCATTGAGAGAGGTGATGAAATAAGAAAGGTAATGAAGAAGGAAATTGCTTGCTGATAGCCTAATCCTGGGAGGTTTTGAGAATACATTATTTGTAAATGAGCAGAATAACAAAGAAATAAATGATTTACCAATAACTTCTTCCTCTAACATAAAACAGTCCACAAGGACATAACATTTTGCCTAACTATTTAGGTCTAAAAGGGAAAAACTACCCCCCACTCCGCTAAACACACACACTAAGAATTGCATGGCTTACCTTCTTTTCCAATTCTAGCTCGCTCTTTACATACAACTATGTGTTAAGGTAAAGAACAGAAAGAGAGAAGACGGGGGAATTTTCTTTTCTCTATCTTTAGACTTCCCTTCTGTTACAGTGTGGCTTAAACCAAGGAATCTGCACACCAGTCACCATTTTAGAACCCATAATATTGCTTTTCTCACACACTACTAATACAACTTTTCATATACCTTTGTAAAACAGTCTCAGGTAAGGTTTCTTTATTAAGGACTCTAGAGAGTTAAAAGAAAAAACATATTTTGCAAGTCTTATTCAAAGCACTTGAAACAATCTGGTTTTGGTCTCTTTTTCCATTCTTTATGTCTTTAACAAAGGTTAAAATGATTTAATTACAGTTCTTAACACGGCATTATGCCAGCATAACTTAAAATGAAGCTCTGGAGCATACCCAAGATTAATGCTGTAGCAGTAAAAAAATGTATTCTGTCTGCAATAGGATTATGTGATATCCATACTTGTGTTACTGCTAACCATTTATAAATATTAATAATTTAAATTTAATGTTATAGAGCTACAAGTTCAGAATTAGGCTGCTATTGTATTCTATAAATCTTTGAGACTCTGTCCTCCTGTATTATTATAAAAATGGAATCCTCTTTATTTTGAAGTAAAACAATCTTGTAGTGTTTCAGCGAATTTGCCTTTTAAGAGTTCATAGGATTATTTTCCTTAAAATCAAAAGGGTAACAGTGTACTTAAATGAATTATTTTAGGCTTCTGGTCCATGAATATTTGCTTTTATCTAACCAAAAAAAAAAAAAAAAAAACACACCATTTCCAATCTGTACTGCATTTTACAACAAATAAACCACACTCATCATCATAAACCGGGACAAACTTTCACATAAAGTGCTACAAAAATGAAGTTCTCAAACTGATGGAATTTCTGACTTTCTTATGAAGAATAACATTAATGAGTTGACATGTGATCAGAGAGATCTTCTGCTGCAGATTACATAAGCATACGAACACAGGTTAAGTTTATGGAATGTGCAAGATTTTAAAATTTTAACCTTCAGACTATATAGAGATTATTAATGTATGTAAAGAAACTCTGCCCTACCCGTATATAAATTTAACTTATCTGAATATTTTCAGGCATGAGGCAGTTAGAAGAGATAATGATAAAATAAATCCAGAAGTTTGTCTTGAATTTTAGAGGCAGCAGGGTGAAACAATGCAGCTAAATTAAATTATGACGGATTTAACCTCTTGGTTAAATGGCTCTTCCCTCTCTTCCTTTCAAGCCCTCTCCAGCTAAATCAACATGCTACTTTATTCTCAATGCCGAACACCACAAATGGGAGCTGGGTCTGTGCAACATGGCTTCATGTATATTTTTTAATGAAAATGTTGAGGTTTTATTTGGCATAGAGGATGACCCGTACTCTATTGAGTCACAAATATTTTTTGTAAACTCCCCATGCTTCTATACATAAAACAGAGAAGATATTGCTCAACACATCTGGATTACTTTTCTTAAAACATCTAAAATGAACAATTTCTACTCTAACATCTTATTCTAGTGACAAATTAATTCCTAAAAAGAGTTTTCAACAGAACACAGTTCATCACTTTTTATGGATTGCAAAGGAGAATAATACACTTCTAACAATATTCCAGAACGTGCAGCAACTATTGCCATGACTGATTACCAAAATTAACTCTCAGAATTGTTAAAAAAAAATGTCCTATAGGTTTTCCAAAACTGCAGCTCCATAGGTACAAGAGCCGCTCTGCTGAACAAGAAACTACCTGGCTAAAAGATGATGTGAAAACAATAAGTATAACTGGAAGATTAAATAAATAAATAAAATAATAACAATAAAAAAGATGAGTTGAAAAAGCATAGACAGACATTCTAGAAAAACAGAAATGACTTAAGAAGGTACAAGAGCATAATTGTTCAATACCCATTTCTGAGACACATTTGGGAGGAAAAAAGTGATTGTGTTTTCTGTGTATGATATTGAAAATTTATCATCTGTACTAAAAATAAACAGCATTGCTAAACAGAAATATCTTCAAGCCAGCCACGGGAGGATTTTGAAAGGAATTAGTTGAGAAACACTTTGAAATTGATGTTATTATAAAATAGGCTTTAAAATGAAAGATAGGAAGAAAAACACCAAAACATCAGAGTCTTACAGTGTTCTTCAAATACTGGAAAAAGAATGAAAGTTTCTGTGAACCAACGTATCTCTAGATCCTAAATAAGCCAACATAATAGTTAATTCATAAGCCTCAACATGGAATTGGAAACCAGAAAACAGCGTCAGGAAGCGTACTTCCCTGGTACAGCCTCCTTTCTAAGCAAGCTTTTAAAAGGGCAGATCATCTTTCCCAGTTATGCTATGTAACTTGTATGGACTTATCAAGACCTAGAATCACAAGGCTTTTAGATTCTTTATTACAGTCCCTCTTGCCACACAATGCAAACTTTGGATTTAACTACCAACTTTGCAGCTGGTTCTAACAAGGCTGCCTGTGTTCACATTAACTCCATCTACTTCAGCCTCTATGTTTTTCTTTAACTGCAACTGAAGAATAGAGCAAAATTAAACAGAAATACACACACACAGAAAATCTTTGTAGGCATTATGTCTTTCCCCCCACATTCAGCTCTGCATTGATTGCCATGTTGGTAATTGCAGAAAGACTGTTCTATTTTTGCTTCTATTTTTTTTTTTTTTCTGTGCAGAGTGAAGGAGAAAAAGGCAACGTCCACCTGCTTGCAAAGACCTAGGCACATCTACCTACAAGTTTCAATTATCACACAGCCTCTGCCATTCTCAGTGCTGCAGTGGCCCTTGCTCTTTTCTGGGAGAAAAGGTCCTTCACGGAGAATAAACATTTTGACCAAATAAAGCCTTTAGGATTGCCACAAGACACTTGGGTGGACTGCAAAGGCTGAATCATTTAACATCCTTTCTGGATTTAATCTCTACCAAGGGAATTCACATGCACTAGTCTTTAGGTAGCTGCTGCCAGGCTCTCCCTCTTATAACTGACTGGCCACCCTCTTCCCATGGCACAGGGACAACTCACCCTCATGGGTCTAGCTTTCCCTGACAGGCCACAGCTGGTGGCTCCAGTGTCCCCTCCAAGCATTTTTCTATCAGTCACAGTTGGTATATTGCCCAGTCATATAAGTCAACATGACACTAGATCACTCCTGTGAGATGAAAGTAATATGGTAGGCAATGAAGATGGTATTTTGCATGTGACTTCTATGCATACATATAGTCATTTCTTTATATTAGATATTCCCTTTATGTTTGGCTATCAGACCTTCAAAAAAGTTCTTGTCAGACAGGCAAAATAATTATGTGTAAACCAGTTATTAACAGCATACTTTTGAATTTTGTCCAATATTTTTACATTTTATACTGTGACATTTCTGTAGATGGTCTTCTATAGTAAAATACTACAGGTATTTTACTTAAAATTTATTGGTCTTCTAATGGATTACTGACACGCTCCTGACTAGTCTGTCCAGCCATTTCAAAGTAACGATACTAGAATTCTCATTTTCAGTTGTACAGCTACAGTAACCAGACTTTCCATTTTCAAGTGCTTTAGATTAACGTTTGGATGATGGCAATATTGCTCAGATGTGAAACCGAGACACTGACAAATACATGAGAAATGTATGTGCTAATTTTAGGTTCCTGCTTCAGGATCAGCTTTCACAGGTTTCAGTGGCAGCGGTGGAATAATTACTGCTGTAGCAGGATTATCAAGCTGAACAACTAGGAAAACCACAATATAATTACTATCCACTCATGAAACATTAAGAGCATCACTGTCTGGAGCAAGACAGAAACAAAATTCAGTTTCACGTGACAGTGCCTGGCTGCCTTCATCACGCGGCCATCATTTTGTAATCACTCATGCACATTTTTTCTTCCTCTTATGCTTCCTGTGTGACCTTCGTTTAATTCACTGCAGAAGTTACTGCATCATTCTGATTTATTTTTAGAGATAGTCCATGAAGGAGGAGTTATTGTGGAGATATAGCATGAAGTATTACATGTACACAGGTCAAAAAAAGGTTACCAATCTATCCTGATTTCTAATCACCAAGCTTGCAAAAATGAATAATGCTCTTTGATAAGGGCAATACCCTAGACTATTAAGAAGGGGAAAGTAAACTTTCTTCAACATTTCATAACATGACATTATACTACATCACTTTGTTGCTAGAGAGAATGGAGTGATTTCCATAGCAATGTCTTCTTAATAGAGATATATAATGCATCAGGAGGTGACATTTTGCAGTGAATCAGTATACAAGAAAAACTTGAGTTCCTCTTTCTACTCAAACACTTGTGTCTATTTCAGCCTGGTCCTTTACCACACTTCTATTTTCCTTATCTCATCACTACCTCCTTCCCATACTCTCATCTCCTTTCAGCACAGGGTCCTAGTTCCAGTCTCATCATCCCTGACCTTACTCTTCAGGCAGAAGGTGTGCAGCAACACTGCACGTAATACTCCAGATGGTTAAACTACTGAAGAGCTGTGACGAACAGGTAAGATAGAGCTACCTAAGTTACAAACCTAAGTATTGTTAATGGTGAGAGCAAAGTTACTCATATAGTGGTTCCAGGATGCCAACCTTCACAAATAATGCCATTTAAACTTTAGACCTCAAATTTGTCACTGCACAGCCCTTGGAAATTGAAGGTTAGAGGAAATACTCCTCTGGAAAATTCATCTCCAATTTCTGTAAAAGATGGGCCAAACTCTTCTCAGTGGTGGACAGGGATAGGACAAGGGCTAATGGGTATAAACTAACACACAGAAAGTTCCATCTGCATGTGAGAAAGAACTTCTTTACTGTGAGTGACAGAGCCCTGAAAGAGGCTGCCCAGGGAGGTTATGGAGTCTCCTTCTCTGAAGGTCTTCCAAATCCGCCGGGATGCCACCCTGTGCCCCATGCTCTGGGTGTCCCTGCTTAAACAGGAGGTTGGACTAGATGATCTCTAGAGGTCCCTTCCAACCTCAACCATTCTGTCATTCTGATTTTGCTTATTAGACACAGAAATACAAGCAATGCAGTTTTTTCTTGCCATAGAGAAGCCAGTTAGACTGATGCCCAACTTAAACCAAAGGCAAACTAATAAAAAAAAGTTGTGCTGTTTTTGAGCTTTTTCCAAAGGCTGAAGGCTGCACTGTCTTGTTTAAACATCAGGAAGAGGTCTTGCATTTGTAAGAAATTATGTGAACAGGAGTGCAACCCTGCATCAAGACCTTAAATCATCCCAAATTCTCTGGAGAGGTCTTTCCTGCATTTGGAAATCTAACTATTCCAAATGCATTCTATCAAACACCAAAGACCCTGGCCTTGCAAACAGCTATCACATGTGCATGTAACATAAAAGGGCTAACAAGCTGCAAACAGTTTTAAATAAGTTCTCTTCCTTGTTTTGTAGAGAGGATTGAGGAAGGAAAAAAAAAAAAAAAAAAAAAAAAAAAAAAAAAAAAAAAAAAAAAAANAAAAAAAAAAAAAAAAAAAAAAAAAAAGAGGGAAAGAGAGGAAAGAGGAGAGGGAAGGAAAACTGTAGGCACAAGCAGATATAGAAGACAGTTCAGGTAAGGGCACAAAGCACACAGATAAACATACAGCTAAAACACTGACAATTGAAACAGTTTTCCCATGAGGAGCCTATCAATTTCCTTTTGCCATTCACTTTAAATAGTTTTAGATACTAAGTAACCTCTATTTTCTTAAGGCTTGATAGGTATTCACCTATTCACCTATTAGAGGGTCTGTCACTTAGAAGACACAGTTAAGAAGAACAGAGCAGTTTTTGCTGCCAGAAAACTAACCAAAGCAGATCTGAAGGTAGATACTTGCCCTGTGGTCAGGGCAGCAATTGGAGAGATGTGGCAGGACCCAAAGCAGCTTGGGTTGGGGAGGGCTCATCACTTCCCCTGCAGATGCACATCCTAACCACAGATTCAGTGCTCTCCGCTCCCAAATTTGAGAGAGAAATTTACTTCTCCCCCATTCCACCCCAGTGTTACCAGTTGATACTGGTGTGCTGACAAAATCCCTAGTATAGATTCTGCTTTGCAATCAAGAATTACTCCATTTGGTATATTATATTCCAATAGCAACTTAATAAGCTGCTTTTCCACTACCTGCTTATTTTTGTTTGCTTTTGGTTCCTTTTTCAAGGAAGGAAAAGAATTGATATAATTCTAATGGAAGAGATAATTTTCATATGAAAAGATTTAATGAGGAGTTTTGAGGGAGAGGGTAAAGCAAACAGCAAGTATTTGAGTGTAATTTTAGCTGTTCACTGATAAGTTCTAAGCAGACATGGACTGAAGGGAAACAGACAGGTCAGGTAAAAGAAAATTTTGTAGTAGAGATTTGCTCCTATTCTTAAAGATTTTGGAGTTGTGGATATACATTATATATAAAGTCTTCATAACAGAACTTCCAGTGGTCCACAAACGACAAATTCAGATTTTGGGCATTTGATTCAATACCAGCTAGTCTAAAGAGCTGAGCAAGGTTTATTTTCTCTTTCATTCACTGTGAATAAAGTCAGCAGACTTGTTACATGTGACCGCAATTCAGGTTATTGGCTAAAACCCTAGATGGTGGTGAAACTATGAATTGTGCATTAAGTGAGGTGAGAAATCTCACTAAATAGAAAACAGCTTTGTTGCAGAACAGGGCACTAGTAGGTAGTAGAGATTCCAGGCATGCATATGCTTTAAAGAGAGGGGTACAGTCATAGATTAACAAGTTTAAATGAGCCATGTGGTTTCCTTACAAATGTTATAATATGCTATGTGATGAGCCAATAAACACCTCAAAAGATACTTGCCATCGTTATATTAGAAGGCTGATATTCAGACTCTTCATCTACAATTGCATTTTGCACTGTGCTTTGACATATTTCATCAACAGCTCTTAAATTCTACAGTTGGGATGAATTTATTAGAAATTGTCAACTGCAACCTGAATACACCAATATTTTCCTGGTTTGATATTGAAAACGGTAATGTGAAAAACCTTCACAGAATCCCGGAATGGTTGAGATTGGAAGGGACCTCTAGAGATCATCTAGTCCAACCCCCCTGCTCCAGCAGGGACACCCAGAGCACCGGGCACAGGGAGGCACCTTAATTTGTTCAAAGTTCCTAAACTTCTAAATTTCTAAATACGTTACTATCACTTTTCCCTCCCCTCATGCTTGCAACCCACATATTATTTGTTGCTCCAGAACATAACAGAACTACCTAGAGTTTTTCCATAGATTTAACTAAGGATCACAATCATAAAAGCAACTGTAAGTGGGGGGGTCTGTTACCCCACTATGGACAGCATCCCTTGTAAGCCTTCTGTTAGGTAGTATATTATACACAGGTAATTCCAGAAAGGTTTACTTAATAAACAGCTGAGAGCAAGCTATAGTTCAATACAGAAGGAAGTGCCAGAATTCAACCTTATGCTCTTACTTACAAATGACCCTTTGGAATATCAACTATTTGGTTTAATTATATTTTCAGATAACTAGCTTAAGTCATGTTTCACTACGCAGTAAAACAATAGTTAATTTTTTTTTTTGCATAAGAAGCTGTTTACAAACGATAATCTTTAGGAAAAATCTGAAAATTACCATTTCTAATAGCACTGCACAATATCAGCACGAACAACTGAATTCCATCTAAAATGTGGATTTTAAGGCTTCTGGTATGAGCGAGTTCTGTATGCACCTTCATCAAATATTTACAAGCAAGTGTTTATGCAAAGTTTAAAGTATTTCTTATTTTTGAAATTTCAGCTCATTATTCACAATTAACAGTAACTCTCAAAGCAGAAATAGAAAACTATTAGACCCTTATAGTCATTAGTGACCATGGGAGACTGCATTACACTTAAATCTACCAAAGGCTAACTGCAGTGAAGAGCTGCAAAACAACACTGAGAAATCACAGGCATTTTAGCTTTAAAATAAATAAATAAATATTCCACGCCCGAAGTTTATCAGCTACCTGCTTTGCAATCTGTTAGTTCAAAAAATAAATGGAAAGAAAACCAAGGAAAACACACAAACACACATGCAAAGAAGACCCTAGGTGTACTTACCCTTTGCACCGATAAGCAGGAATATATAGGAGCAGCCGTGAGGTGTCATTTCTGCCCTGTCCGTGGCTGAGGTCGGTGGAAGCTGCCGGGAAATCCCGCCGCGCTGCTGCGTGCTCTGCTGCCGAGGCTCCTCACAGGCTGCCCGCTCTCCCGCCGCGGCCGGCCCGCACGGACACACGGACGCGCTCCCAAGCGGAGAGGGGCACAAAGTTTGGGGGAAGGCACCACTCTCCCCGGCAGTGTCCGAGCTGCTCCGTCCTGCGCAGGCTAAGGCTGCGCTGCCCCAAGAGTCGCCGATTTCTGATATTTATTTATTTATTTTTCCCAGGCTTCTGTGCTGGGAGAGGGCTGAAGAGAGCAACTTGACACAGGCAAATCCGTTGGAAACAGAACGTTTGCTACAGCTCAGTTAAGAGCTGGTGGTTTCTCAAGTACGGCGAAGTAAAAATGATAAACAGAGTCCTTTTGTAGCAACGCTGTGACTCACTGCAACACAGAAAAATGCGAAAGGTAATTTATTGGGAATAACAGCATGACACTGTTTATCTCCCCACCATGTTAAGTACTCTCCATGACAAAAGAAAACAATTTGAAAGTGAAAAAAGGAGGACACTTTATGAGAATAAGGTATTTCCTAGACCCTCTCCTTATTTAAGTCCTCTTTACTCTTTCCAATAGATCCTGCAGGCATTAGCTAAACATACTCACACAGGGTTATTTTTTTTTTATTTTTATTTTTTTTTTTTTAAGAACGTGAAAGTTAGCACCATCAACACGACAAGACTGATTTAAAACGAGTCAATCAGTTGAGTTTAATTTAAGGAAAGGAGCTGAATTTTACATGTCCTCAT
This sequence comes from Nothoprocta pentlandii, assembly GCA_013398315.1. NCBI lineage: Eukaryota > Metazoa > Chordata > Aves > Tinamiformes > Tinamidae > Nothoprocta > Nothoprocta pentlandii. Next base: position 71,596 of record VZSG01001085.1, on the reverse strand, counting down.
CATTTCTATGAGAACCCTGCCTGTAAATAGGTATTATGAACTGCCAGCCTGGCTAACATAAAAGTAGAGAAAATATAGAAAGCGTTAAATAAAATGATGTTGCCAATGGTCTAAGTAGTTATACTAGTAGTCAGACACTTTAGGGCCAATATTTGAGTTGGAAAGGACTTCCCTAGGTGGGAAGGAATGAAAAAAAATAATAAAAAAGAACCAAGAATGTAAGGAATAATATACTCTAGGAAAAAAAAAAAATCCTTCTTTACTGCAGGGTTTGACAGAACTGATGTTCTAGAGAATTTTTTTTTCTAACAGCATTCCCCTGCGCCCGTCTGCCTGAGAGTGAGTAACCTCCATTTGGGATGTGCCATAATTATATGCATTTTTGAAATATAGTAATTTTACCAGATAATGCAGTGAATCAGACAGCTGTCAAACCCACTACAAAAGCTCCAAATTTTCTGCCACAGAATAAATAGGATAAGGAAAAAGCCAAAGCCTTTATTCTAAGGGAAAATGCAACATGTACCACCTGCATGAATTTGCCTAAGTTCTGCCTCAAAAGGGAGTCATTATTTCTAGTTAACACCTTCCTCTATTTTTCAAGGTCTGTTAGGACAGATACTGGTTAATGTTAGTTTTGAGGCAAACACTCACATTTTAGAGAATCCCCCTGAGATTATCCCTACTCTGTTTTACACATTCCTAAGAAGAAGACAAAAAACAGCAGCTCTTTCCAGACCTTAGAAAGGAACCATAAAGAGTGAGTCTCATTCTGTTAGCAAAATTATATTTAAACTAGGAAAACATGGACAATCCCAGACTTTGAAAAGCAGAGCAGAAGGATGAAATGAAAGTTCACTTGGTTCAAAACATTTGATAGAAGATTAACATCTTTTGAATAAGTTTAGCTTTTTGAAAACATTTTTACTTTTTCTTTGGAAAAGTACTCCATTTTGTTAGACAAGTGGTTAACACTTCCTTCCTGCCAAAAAATTAGAGAGATATAGAAATCTGGTGTTTTAGAAGTCTCTTTTCAAGACAACAGCAGACTTAAGTTAATTCCTTAGAGAGGAAAGAAATAACTCATTAGAAAACATCTTTGACTCAAGCAGCTTGGAGAAGACATTCAGCTTCATTATGTTGGTCAGTATTGGCTTGTATTTCTACTCATACCAATAAAAGCCTTTTCCTTCTACAAATGAAGTTCCAAAAACATCATTTAAGCTTAGTATGGGTTGTGATGCAGAAGTTTCTTTTATCTCTAAATTCCAAGAGACAAGATAGTTAAAGCGAATTCACTGAAAAAGAGGCGGGGGGAGGGGGGAGTTATCTGAAGTTTACTCATAATTCCTAGCAATTTGACTTCCTGTCTTCACAGCTCAGTGCTCTTAGTCTAAAAAGTTGGTCCAACTTTTTAGAAAAAAACGTATTTTTCCAATTTATGGAGAAATAAAAGCACCAACACATTAAGACAATATATTGTCACTGGTGCCTCAAGCTATGAGAAGACATTAATAAACTCTTTGACAAAATCCAAATAATTGGGGCTATAATTTCACCTAGAAGAGTCACCTCATGTTTCTATTTCAGGGTGTCATAAGTTAAATTTGAGAGCATAAGGCAACACTCAGTGGCAATTATGAAGCATTTTCAGGGCATTGCTAGCAAAATGCCAGCACTTTTTTTTTTTTTGGTAATTCATATTAGCTGCAACATACAAGCAAATTCATAGAAGTAACCAAGTTTTACTTGTGTATTTTTGTGTATTATTGAAGTACCAAGTTTGCACTTGGGTATTTTACTTGTGTATACAAGTTTTACTATTGTAAGTTACTATGCTGTTACTACATAATGCTAATTAACAGCATTACATACTAACCCTATCTGGAGATACTTTTGCTCTTTCCCCAGCGTGAAAACTTCCCTTGGTTGAATTTAGAATAGTTTCAAGGATGCTCTATGCCACACGTATAGATGAAGGACCCACAAGGTAACAGATATGTCAGAGCTGACTTTACAGTTTAAACACATTGTTCGTTAAGCGAAGGAAATTTTCAGGTGAAAATACTAACTTCGTCATCAGCTGTTTTGTTGTTCAAGGGAAACACAAGAAATGCAGAATCAAGCACTGAATGCAAAACTGGGCCCACACCACCATCCAAATTCTTGAAGAATATGCAAGTTCATATTAAAAAGAAGGAAACTCAAGAAGCACACATCTTGCTTTCTGAACTGTTAGATGAGCAAACTCTAGGTTTTTTATTATAATAATGTGAATAACTAAGAGATAAGACTTCAGAAAACATACATTACATTTTAAGTTGTCCATCAACCCTACAATCCAAAAGACTTAACTGTGCAAATAAACTTAATGGGCTTAATTATAATTACTTTACATTACTTTGAAGTTCCATCAGCATGCTTTACAGCAGTGCTATTGAGAAAGAGACATTTACACTTTACAGGGTGACCATTACATTTGAAAGATTATATTCCTTATTTAACACCTACTTCCAGGTTCCCTGACTCCTAAACAGAAAAACTAAAGCATATCTTAAGGAAAACACCACAATACCCAAATAGCACAAGCACACCAGCTAGGAAAAGACCTTACCTAAAGCAACTCCTTCCAAATAGTAAGCAGTAGAACCATACTTCCATCTATTGCAGATACCAGTGATTCAACCAACATTATAAAAATATAATCTTTCTGGAAAGACAACCCTTTTCCTATTGCAGAAGGGCAAAGAGTAAGATTTACCTTAATAAAAGTGATATCTCTCAAAATGTCAAGAACCTCCACCCCACTGTCTCCTGGCTCCCTTGTGAGCACAACCACAACTGAGCTGAGACCAGCAGCAGAGGCTTCTGCAGGAAGGGTTTTCCTCAGCTGGAGAAACCACCTGCTCTCCATGGGCTCCTCCCAAAGAGGCTTGTTATTGGGATAGTACGGACATTTTTGTGAATCACCAAGTGTTCTGCTGACCCTATTTTAAGCCAAAGCAGGTGCACAAAATTAGGCTATAACACTACAGTAGAAAGCAAGGGAAGAGCAAGAGTAGCTTGAGACAACAAAGAGGTTATTTACAGAAAAAGATTACACATAATTAACCTGCTCTCCCTCCACTTCTAGTGCTTTGTTTGAAGATTTTAATGATTGTTCTATGACTGTAAAAAATTATGGGCAACATATCAATGCCTTTGGTAAATAAGTTTTGGGATCTCATAGGGATTTTACATGACAACCTGCTTTCTCCATGTGACTCTCACATTTTCTCTGTTTTATCTGGGGAATTGCAATGTTTTTGTTCTTTCTACAGCACTTAAGTTTTTAGCTGGAAAGGCAAACTTGCCTGATATTAATAGGTGAATATATAAAATTGTAAGAAGTAAAGTTTATAAAATGTTTGATAACAATATATTTATATATTCTAATAAGAAACATTAAACACATTGAAAGTTAAGTCATACTTGCACAGAATGAGTCCTAAAAACCTGCAGTTTAGAACATCTTGAGGAGTCAAAAGTAGGCATTTCTGTGACTCAACTAAAGCATGAGAAACTGTCTATTAAGAGATCATCAAAGATAACTTTAAAATTGGAGAGAAGCATATGTATATTACTGGAGCAATCTCTTTGATTAAGGTAGAATTTCTGCAGAGAAAATATGACATGTAAGTCACGAGCGAGAAAGGCATTGCCTCCCTAGACTTATGGGAAAAAAAAATGTCCAACTTAAAACTGACTTCAGTATTGTCAATTTATGTGCCTGTTTAAATTTTTGCTGAAGTAAATACCCGTCTACCTCTAAAATTATGATTTGTATATTACTTCTCTCAAGGAACAGGGAAAAAAAAAGAGGATTTCTATAATGTAATTCTCTTTGAAAATGACTTCCATGTGACTTTTTCTTACAATATGTTTTAGAGCCTAGACAAGGTTATTTCATCCATGCATGTACATGTAATTCATGCTAAAGGAAACTGTTTTATAGCATATATTCATGGGAGAGGAGTAGAACCAATGCACCATAAATTCCAATTCTACTTCTGCATTCCAAGCCTAGAGTTCAGACCTCATAATGAACATCTTTTTCTCCTCTGTTTCTCTGCATAGGTTCTCTTCTATCCATGTTTTTTATTTTCAGTGTCCTTTGGATGACTCATCAAACTGAATTTTCAGTCTCTAGAAGACTCTCTGCATTTTTCACTCTACTTGCTACAGTAGGAGAGTGGCAAGGGCGGAAGACCAAGGATCCTTCTCTGTTCCCTCCACTCAACTCAGCACCAGAGCTAGAATAAATTATTCTCTTAAAACAAGAAATGACAGAGGACCTTCCTGCATCGTGCAAAAGGCCTGGTCTAATTGACAGTACTGTAAAAAAATTAGCACAATTTTTACTGGATACATAAGACAATGTGTTGACCAAGTAGAATAGAATCATGAATATAATGAATATTCTTCCAGTATAAGACTGTTGTCTCCTCACTGTACTGAACTATAATTTTCAACAACCTTATACACCCGAGACTTCAGTGACAGTCCCTGGCATAAACTGAATTGAAGAAATGTTTAATGGAGATTCAAGGAAGCAAACAGCCAATTGGACATGCAGTATAAACACACATTGAAGAGGAAAAAATGAACAAAACCAAAATCCAGACAATATTTACAGGAAAAAAAGGAAGTCAGAGAGGAAGAAAGATAGAGTATGAGGAAGTAAGGTGTTTTATAGGGCAAATATATAATGTGAGAACACAGTCAAGCCTGAGAATCATTTAAAATGAAGACTGTACATGAGAGATTTATCTGTAGGGCTATCCATGCCTCCAGTTTGCCACTACAATGTTTTGAAGAAAATAAACTCTCTAAAATGAACCCAGCCTTTTATGAAGTAGATATGATTTCTAATCTAACAGCTTTTACATAATGCCTTAATTTACAATTCTAATTTTGTATTTCTGTAACAGTCCAGCCTGCAGAAAACAGCACAAGGAGGGCAGGAGGAATGGGGTACTGTTCAGAAATTCAAAAATCCCAAGGTTATTACTATATAATTACCAATCATCAGTAAAAATACCATTTTCCTACCCTTACTAGTAATCCAAGACCTAAATTCACTGAGGTTTTTAGTTCATTCATAGATGGATATATTTTTGATACACTCACCAAAGAAAGTATAGCATTTATCTGCCTCTAATACTGCAGTTTTTGAGATGCACAAAATGAGAAATGCTTGACAGAGATAAGAAAGATGTTGGGTTTTGGAACAACTGTTATGCTGATAGCCTGTGGTGAAGGAGCTTACATTAGTAGCATTTTTTTTTTAGGTAAGCTTTTCATCCCTTCTTCCAAGTAAATTGTGCATGAAGAAAAATCTATATTTCTATGAGCTGCCCAAGACAACGTGAGGTATTGATTTCAGTATTAATCATACATTTTCCAAAGCACTGTGCATGACACAGGTAGAGAAAACATTTTCAAAGTAATCATGCAAAATGCATGCTTAATCATAGGAAGCTGTGATTTCCATCTCTTCTTATTTTGAAAAAAGTAACAGAAACTTCGAGATTCGCCAGACCATGAGTTAGAGTTTTACAAAATCAAGGAAAAATATCTGGTATTTTCTCTAAGTGTTTGGATGACAAATATGATAGATTTTTCTCCTGATTGCTATTTATTTTCTAATTATGTTCTAATGTTCTTTTACTAATAAGAATATAAAACATAATCTTAGCGCGTAGTCAAATAACTAGAAACAGTGCTGTTTCTGTCTTTTACTCAGGGATGATTTCCATGTTAATTCTAAAAAGCGTCCCTCATAAAACAAAAATCCCAGGCAAGTGCTTGAACCTCCAGCATGAACCTCCACCTAATGGCATGCAGCATCTTTCACTCTGTCTGCCTCAGTCTGGGATTATTTTGTAGAGAAATAGTTCATTCTCTTCCCCATCGATGCATGGCCAGGGCACTTCCAGGGAACTGCACATTATAAATCAGGTTCCTCTTAGGCAAAAGAGAGAATTGCACAAGGTCCTCTGCATCTCAAAAGCTTAAAATGTTGGGATGCAATGTGAAAGGAGGCAATCCGGTCAGCTCTGCTTCATGTTGACATACATATTTTAAAAGAAACAGCATGCACACATGCTTTGTACAGAGACTGACTCTGCTTCATTATATAAACATGCTCTGCGATTAAGTTTTCAAAGGGTTGAAGCTTCTTGAGCCTGATAAAAATAAACACCTCCTAACCTGGTTACTACTGAGTCTGCAGTGAAGCAAACCTTGCAGACGCTTTAACTGGAAGATAATAAACCGTGGCCCAAGTGAACTTGAAGCAGCAATGCAACAGGGTGCTTTCCCAGTGGAATTAATTGCACAGATGCTGTGTGACTGTCATGATCTGAGGTCGTTTTTAGCTCTAGTCCTGTGGCTTGCTTAAAAGATGTACTATATTTCTACAGGTTTTGATCCACACGCTTTTTGATGACGTGGATTTCTACCTGCCAATTTTTATCTTCGAATCTCTGAGGAAATAAATACAGAATGACAGCTATTACTCTCTCTTTTTTTTTCTTTTTTTTTTTTTTTTTNTTTTTTTTTTTTTTTTTTAATTTTTTTTTTTCCAATTACCCCTCAGTTTAAAGTAAATAAATAGGAACTGGTGGATATGACTTTAGGAAGCAATGGTTACTGTATTGTGATCCATGCATAGGTTATTCAAGTATAACTTAAATACCCTAGTAGCTTTGTTGGCTTCTTACAGATCTGTATTTTTGTATCCTTTTTTATTATAAAAGATGAATCAAGAAGTGTGTTCAGGATTACTTTCAGCGTAAATGACTGAATTCTAATAACACTGAATAAAAATCCACAGCTCTAGGGAGAAGGCAGTGATTTTAGGAACCATGCACACTGAGCCCAACTAGAGGTATACTGATATCCCAGAACAAGGAAGGAAATTCACATTTTTTTCTTAAGGAAATATTTATAATACCTGAACTGAAAACGTGAGATTCTACATAGACATCTTGATTTCAAAATAACAAAACTAGATTTGAATAATGTTGTAGTCTGTAACAGTTACACTTTGGAGTATAAAATGGCAAGTACTAGGTATGTGTTCCCATGGCTGCAGAACTAACAAAACTCGACTGATGTAATGCTGTCTTAAATGAGTCTATATATTTTATAGCTGCACCCTTGGCTGTTGTGTAGGTGTACTGTCTGCTTCGTGTCAACTTTTTCTAGAGGTTTTCTTCAGGTGGATTTGGATTACAGAAGGTCATTACATAGCACATTACATAGCACAGGCTCTTCTCTAAATCCATTTTTGAAAAAAAGATTTTTTTTTGCTTTAAACAGTTTTGTGTTTGACAGAAGACTTCCACTTAACTCAGTTCACATGGTTTTAGCCAAATGTTTTCACTCACTTTCAAAATGTGGCAATGCAGTAGCAATAACATGGAGTTCTTTTTCTGAGTCAACACACAAGGTCCTAAAGAGATCTGGCAGGTCCGTAAATATGCAACATTAGAATAAAAGTGTAAACTATTCTAGCATGGGACAGAGTAATAAAAACATCAGTTGGTTTTAATTAGTAACTTTTCATTGTTCCCTAACACAAGAAGGACTTTCATAGGAAATGAAATTAAGTGAGATTGCTAAAGAAGAGTAGAGCAGTATAGAATGGATAGGAGAGACGAGCAAAATCAGAACAACAAAAAGGACAAAATGAGATGCAGGTAGTAATATACATGAAAAACATCAAGCAATTTTGGGGTGTATAAAAAAAAAGAGCAGACTTTGGATTTTACTTGATGATAAAAGTATTGTGAAGGCTACAGAGTTCAATGTTCTTTATGTGGAAGCTTTTACTCAAAAATTCAGGATGATCAATCAGCCAATCTCTTATGAGCAATGAAAAAGGGGCACTTTTAAGTGCTCTGAACTTCTGGAGGAGACAATTAAGAGAGGTTAATGGTTATTTTTGCAAACTGGCAAGTCAATGAATATTTGACTTACTTTCCTGATAGCTTGTATAATTTAAAATCTGTGGAAAATGGAGTTTAAAACTAGGAAAATATGCAGAGAAAGCTCAAAAAAAAAAAAAAAAAAAAAAAAAAAAAAAAAAAAAAAAAAAAAAAAAAAAAGAAAGAAAAGCTTTAGTGAGTCATTCTGTATAGTTTATCACAATTGAGATCAAAAGGTAACTTCATTATGGTATAAAAACATTTTACTGCAGAGGTACTTTTGCTGGGTACTAATGTGTTTCTTAATATAACATAAGAAGACACCATGAAACAGGAGTAGAGCTAAAAGACAGACAAGCTCAAATTGGAAATAATGTAGGGCTTTCTAATAAGGATAATTAATAAGTAGAATAAATTACCACAGGAAGCACTATACAAGCCATGATTTAGTCAAACATAATTTGTTCTCATTTTAGGAAAATTTGAATAGAATTATATGAATTATATTCCATGAAACTATTGCTTATGGACTTAAAAAGATATAAAAATCTGCTCAATTATCCACAGGATGAATAACCTGAATACATACACCTTTTTAGTTGGCATTATGGGGCCATGGAGGACTCCCAGATTACACCCCACAATACAAAATATACATTTATTAATACAGAATATACATTTATTACTATCTGATTAGAGTCTGACTGTCTTACAGCTAAAAGACTCATTTGCTGTTACATTTAGTTTATAACATGTTTACAAAAGCCTCAAACTGCAGTTAGCAAACAACACTCTGCACAGTTTTAGCATGGCAGATATTACAGTATAGACTCTGTATAGGTGCTTATGAGACTACAGAAAGACTCTTTTTTCAAAAGAGTGAAAACCAGGTAGACCTAACCCAAAGAACTCCATATTTTTATCATGGACTTTTAAAGATCTTTTCAGAAGAGATCCAGCCCTGATTCAGTATGAGAAGCATTAAGTAAACTGCAAGTTTGGTAGTGATCTAAGTAACCTAGATCTAAGGTTTAGTTCAGTGCTGATAGTAGCTTAGTGGATATTGTTACTCAGTAGTTCAAAGGAGATGTCAATTAAAAGTGTGACTAAGAGATGGAGAAAAGATAGGGACATCTTCAGGTGTGAATATGTAATCTATTTGGAACCAGCAGGGAAGGTTGGTGTAAGAATAGAAGAAACATCACTAATCATGTCAATAGTGCTATTTAAAGTTTGCTTTGAAGTAGAACTTAACCATGGTAAGATGTCTCATAATCCTTATTAATCAGAGCAGGGAGGTCGACAGAACTCTAATTCCCTTTGTGCACAGTTAAAGACCTTTGTATAAAGACCATGTTATGACACCATAGTGAAGAAAATGCACAATGGAGCACTGGTAAAGCCAGAACTTGGGACTTCAAAGGCAGAGTTCCCTTTCACCACCAGTCACTGGGCACTGCAGGTTTGTGCAAAGCTCTTGAATATTGCAGCTTTTCCAGGGATGAGCTAGCAGCAAAGCTCAGGACAGACAGGTCTTGTCTTTCCACTTGTACAGCAGCCCTTGAGAAACGGAGTGCAAGGAGCCCAAGCTACTGATTTCCCTGCTTCACTGCTGCTCTGCTCTCCTCCTGCATCCACCACATAAACGCTCTGTTTTTCAGCTCATTTTTTAGTTGCTTAGGGAGTTGGCAAGGCAATTCTTATTTGGCCACCACTTCAGCAAATTTGAAAAATCTTCTTCATATAGATAGAGGAACTACTCTATTATCCTTAGTGCTGCACATATCGCTTTGAAAACACTTAACTGAGTGTAAGGCATATTACAAAGTCCTATTCTGCTGCTGCACTGCCATAACTCTGTGCAAAATCATTGGTAGGTCCCTGGGACACATAGCGCAAGCACCTCATAAAGAAGGAACAAATAAGGTTTTTCTGTCACCTTTTGTATACTGCTACATTACATACAGAAGAAACAATCAGGCGACAGGACATTAGAAATGCAATGGAGATATTTCCATCAATGCTCACATCCTTCCACATTTTAGATTATGATTTCACTTCAATTTTTCAGTCTCTGTTTTTGTGAATTGTTTAAAAAAATGCATATATATGCATTTTCTGCACATATTTGTGTGACAAAATTGAGCATTTCAATAGAATTCTGTGTTATTCATAAGCATTCTTTCCACTTATTTGAAAGGATGCAGTAAGCTACAATTTTGTCAGAAGATTGTATTAAACTAATAAACAATCTCATATAATCTGTGCAGGGCAATTAAATGCCACTCCACATTTGTAGACTAAAAATCAGGGATTTACAGTAAACTGCAATTTTATTCTGCCAAAACGTAAGCTCCTTTCCAAGGCAGTCTATAAAATTAACCAGGTACAAATGTCCCCTACAGATTAGCAGTTCCCTCACGATAGGAACATGGATTCTCCATGTTACCTGAGAGGTTCAATTGCCTACTGGGAACCAAGAGGCACCTGGAGAAACGTATGGACTCCTGGAGGGTCTAGATAACCATTATGATATACTAGAGACTGCTAAAGAATGTAAAATAAAATACAACTGTATTTACATTGTTACTTATCCTCACCAGACTGCTTTTACCATACCTTAACCTAAGAAAGTTTTAAAGATCAGCAAGCTCTGATTTCTAAGCTCTCTGGGGGCTTTGTGGGGGTAGAAAACACAAACTCAGTACAAGGGACAGCTGAATGAAAAAGATTACATCTTGTGCAATACTTCTCCTGTGAGGAAAGTTAAACAATTATGACTTTGATCCTGCAATCAGATTTGGCAGAGTCGAATTCTAGCTAACACATAGATAGGCAATAACAGAAAGCTTCAGAACTAGAAAATAGATTTGCTTTGGGCTGTAGTTTAAAAAGACCAGCACTCTCCAGGGCAGACATTTGCTGCAGTCAATTGATTCCAAAATTGAAGAAAAGCCATCAAGAAAAATCACTGTGTTGTCACTCCTTAGGTATGTTGGACAGTTAGCACTGATAGAGATGGGCAATCAGTGTTTATTGATTCATTCATCACTTTTCCAGACTTGATAGACTAAGACTTTAATGGCTAAATATACTCTGGCAGAGATTTAAAACATACTTGATTTTGTTCTTTTGTCTTTCTGGACTTTGGAAAAGAAGAAACTCTCCTTTTCTTGTCTCTGCATAGGTGGCAGAATTCCTTACTGATCAAAAATCAAATGACGGTGATTCCGTTTTAAGGGCTTCGATTCAAAATTCTATGTGCAAACTAACCGGGGAGTATAGAGGCAATGTCTTCAAGTGGACTGCATGATTACATGATTAAAGCACAAAACAGAGAATGTGAAATGCCAAACCCACTTGAATGCAAAACTGAGTCATTAAAATGCAATGCCTTTTTAAACCAAGATATTCTGTACATATTGACCGGCAAGAAAGGGCTGTGAGGAAAAGCTGTTATACTGGTAATCCTCTGACTGGAGCAGAACGGAAGGAATTTGTTTCCTGAGCAGTATTTCTATCGACAGGGGACCCTGTCCCTGTCTGAGTATCCCTGCTTGAGCAGGGGGGTTGGCCTCGATGGTATCTGGAGGTCCCTTCCAACCTCAACCACTCTGTGATTGCGACATGGCCTCAGATATCCTTGCAACAGGGGTCTTCAGATATCTCCTCTTATATTGCTACGGGAACATCTGGACAGTTGTTGCTTTCTGTCATTGACGGTGTTCACTCATATGATTTAGTGGCTGCCATCTGGTTTTAGATCTTTAATAACTGTTTAATGCACAAAACCTCACACCAGAATTTAATGTTAAGCAGAATAACAATTTCTGGTAAAAGGCATAATTAAAAAGAAAGACTACAAATCAGGAATATTGAGCATCTGATAACGGCACACTTAATTGTCTTTCTCTTAATACTAAGTCCAAAGTCATTATATTAACTTTGACTAACTTTGCTAAGTTTTCTTTGGCCAATATCTGTATGATGTTTTCAAAGGGCTCTTGAAGTGCTGCAGTGAATAGATTCTGGTATTTTATTTAACTGCTGTTTCCTCCCCACATTTCTGTAACTCAGAAACAAACTCATGCTGAGTAACAATGATGACTACCTTTTCCAGAATGTATCATCTTGACCTACTGATTATCTTAAATTAATTCTTTCTAAGAAAACAATATGAATGTTCTTGTTGGACAGTTGTATTCATTTTCTTTGCAGCTGACATTCATAGTGGTATATGAAAGTTGGGTATTGAAAGAGGACTAATAATACAGAGTTTAAACATGCCATTTCAGAAGGAAAGGAAGAAATAAGACTGATTTCCTAGATCCTGACTCAAGTATGGGCGAAGTTTTATACAGGTTTTTTTTTATGGTCAAAGTTTGTTATGAAAAAGAATAATTCTAGTTTGAATCTAAAAACTACTCCAACCTAGTTCTGTCCTTTATTTGGCAGAGTTCAAAGTATATTCTATTTATAACTATCATGACATGCATGGTAATTTTCATTTCAGATATTTTCATAAGTCATTTCCCTAAATGAATATAGAAAAATCATTCCAATCCCGTAGTGCTACAGAATCTTTTCAATATATTGATAAAAGCAAACAGAACAAAATAAACAGTGTAGTGATTTCAACAGCCAGACTTGCAAAATTCTTCTTCTATGTTTTTCTTCTTTCTATCATAAGTTTTCCACTAAACCATTCATGGATTTAGAGTCCCTAAAGTTTTTCTTGTAATTAATATGAATTTTGGCTAGGAGCAATAAAGCCCTTTCCACTTGCTCATCCAAGAAATTATGTTTAATGTCTCAGAGCTTTCCCCTCTCCTCCCACTGACAAAGTCAAGGGACTGGAATGAGACAAGATAAAAATCCTGTCTTTCATGTTTCCCTCTGATTTTCTAGCCACCTGATAGAAGCTTCTGGCAGTCACATGAAACTCTATTAATTCTGCTCATAATTATCTTTTTATTTTCTTCAGGGACATAAGATCATTTTCAGGGCACACTAACATCTCTGTTAGTTAATGTAAATTTCCCTTAAAAACAATTAAATCCCTTTCTCAGTTAGTAACTGTATACTTAACAGGATTAGCCTAAGTTGATACCTCTTCTTATTTTACAGTTTGTTCCAGCTATTTATCTTCCCATATTATTTCTACTGCTAGTATCAGACTTGTTGTGTTTTCCTGTGTTTCCATACCAGTATTACTTGCATCTCGGCAGTCATTACCTGCATGGGGATTCATCTTTGTTTTCAATGATGTCTCATATTGCCATATCAACCAAGCAGAAACCATCTCTGAACCCTTTTTCCTTCTACCCCGAGACTTAAGGTTTTCAAACCTTATTCCTCCTTTTCCTTCATTCTTACATACAAGAGGGGAAAAAAAGGAAAAAAAAAGAAGAAAAAGAAAGATTTTGTTGCAGTCTCATATATATCACACAAGCCTCTGCAGCTCTCTCAAGACATACCATGCTATTTGAGATCCCTGGGATTAAAAAAGGCAAAATCTTTCATCTGGTAACTAGCAAAGACTTTGCTTGTGCACTAAAAGGACCGAGAGCTCCAATTATGTTAGGTGATAATAAGAGGGGTCAGATGTCTCTTCACGTCTGTGCTGGGAATGAAGGGTTCTTAGTGTGAGCTTCATCTCACTGTCCCCATAAGGCACCTGATGATAATAATGTGAGTGTCATTTAGCACTTTCAGATGTTTCATTTTTAAATACAATAGAGGTGGTGGTCATAGATGGCAAAGGCTTGCGATTTCTACAAATAGCTATGATTTATGCTTTATTTTGGCACAAAAAGCGTACAGAATCCCAAGGAACTCAGACAGATATCCAGGCACAATAGAAGTATCCTTGGAATGAAAAATTCATCTGAATGAACTTAATTCCAGAGAAGAGGTATGATTGTATTTTGAACAATAAGATTCTAGCTTTACTGATTGCTATATTATAGTTGGAAGATAAAAGACAATGTATTTCTCTCTCGGTTTTCACTCAGCCTCTGAATCCAGCCCGCCTGCACCTGACAAAAACAGGGGGCTGCAACAAACAATCTTCTGCAAATTAGTTCCACAAAATGTATATTCTAAAGCTTTTTTGCTGCCTTAGGTCCTGAATTCTTTTAATATTATAGAATTATTATAGAACTACCTACAGTTAGGCTTAGAACTTTTTTCAACTGGGGTTTCATATAACATGTGCTATGATTTCAGATCATAAAACAATGTTCTGTATACACATTAGACACATTACACCATGTGACTACATAACACATGCTAATACTATTTATCTGCATATGTTCCTTTATATAATTCAATATTTTTACTTAAAAAAGTAGATAGTGAGGGACTGATGTTATTTTTATTCACCAGCTCCCTCAAGGTAGGTTTCATGTCTCATTTTGGCTCTGTGCAAGGTGGGCTTTGAAGATAACACTCTTTTTTGCCCTCTTCCTTTTCTCTTGATCCCATTGAAAAGAAGGGAAAGCTTAACATTAAAAAAATAAGTGCACCACAGCAGCCACATCTTAACAAAAACATTAAGCATGGGTTTGCTGCAATGCAATAAGAATATGTAAATTTAGAAACTACATTTTATCCCCTACCCCCAACATGGGATTTTAAAAGTTGGATTTATGGATGTTAAAATATGTGTGTGTGTGTGTGTGTGTGTATATATATCTCAATATTCAGCTGAAATAAAGTTGAAATATTAGGTGAAATAAAAAGCACTCCCCAACTGCACTGCAGTTTGCTAGATGCCTAGGGGTACAGAACAATTAGTGGAGGGTCCAATTCTGTCAAGTGTTGAACTATTCTTAAGAGATATTGCACTTTTGCAACAGCCACTGAATTATTCTCAGAAGGAGCAGCAGCTAATGAGGTGGCAGGAAAGTGGGCCACTTTAAACAAATCCTTCTGCTGAGGCTGTTTGCCATGTAATTGCAAACCTTAAAAGGATGGGGAGAGGCAAGGGAGAAAGCAAAAAGTCCAGGCACAGCTGCCATCTGGCCAGCTTGTAATTCATAATGTCAGCAGCTAAACTTTGAACAGATTATTGGCACCGATGTGGCAGATAGATGTTCCCTTTTAATATTACCTGTTGGAACTGAAGAGCCACAAGTCAATAATAATGGCTTAACAAGATCAGTGGTTCATGGATAAAGAAGACTTGGGCATGTCTTGCATGTTCAAGATATCCAGTGAGCAACATTTAATTAATCCTTTTATTGCCATTTTATACTATGACTAAAACATTTGTTTTTCGTGAGTGATTAATTCACCCTTTATTCATCTGTGTCTTATCCCCCACACCAGAGCACAAACAAAACAGAATGTTCTTCATAGTTCTCACACAGTTCTCAGAGTATTTATAGAAATACTGTCTTACCAGTTAAACCCATTTCTTCCTATCTCTTTTCTTCATTCTACCATCATTTTGCTCCTTCCCTCCAGTGTTTTACCAAAGCCTACAAGTCCTCCTTTGCTTTCCCCTTCCCTGTGTTCTCCTCAGATAATACACCACCTTTTTCGTCCTTTTATTAGTTTCCCTCCACCCTCTGCAGAAGGGCACTATCCTGGCACCCATGCCTGCACTAAAAACAAGTTCAAGGCCTCTTGGCTGTTCCAGAAAACTGCAGGAGCTACTGCTGGCGATGCAGTGTTTTCACCAAAAGATTTGGGGTGTCTGAATTTCCTGGGAGAATACGTTGAAAAGTCAACAGCACCTTGCTAAGTGCCTGCAGCTCCTGAGTTATGACTGTCAATCACCAAAGATCTGCAGGAAACACCCTTGATTTAGTCATCATCATTCACTTGGCCAGTGATTACTTGATCAAAATGAAAATGCCTATTTGAGACAGTAATATTTTTAGTTCACATTGCTTTAAAGATGATTCTTTCTGCCACAAAGTATTACTTCTGGGTAAAGAAAACAGGTGCTTTGTAACCTCAGAGTTATTTGAGGTGACTAGTTGATTTAGAGGTCAACAAAAGATACGTATTAAAACATCTGATGATTTTTGGATGTCGAAGGTAATAAATACGAATGAAAAGCTTCTGGTAGTTTTTAAAGCTAATTTAAAACTTAACACTGAACTCAACACTGAACTAACTGGACTGCAGTTGCCATCTCCTCTGTTGCCAGAATGAAGCAACGCTCTGTCCCGTCCATATCAGGACTGCACGAAACTCGAGTTTTATGTTGTGTTCATGAATAGATGAACATACTTCTGCAAAAAAAAAAAAGGAAAAGACCATGTAGTCCTGCACACAGAGGAAATATTTCTATTATCTTTAGCAAAAGTGACAATTCTGTTCTCCAACCGAACAGTGAATTGATAAACACCTGCCTGAGGAACAAGTTAAAAACTTTCAAACACAACATTTTTGCATAATCATACTTGATCTCAGCAATTTCTTTGCTTGAATTCAGAAGCGAATGAATAAATAATTTTTTTTCAGGCAGAAAACAGATCTAAACAACCCTCCCAGATTATTTTTTTAAAAATGCTAATGCTAAATTAACTTGCTCCAAGATTTTGCAGGGAAACAGTCAAAGCAGACAGAAGGCAGGAGATATTGCTCTCATCAGCTTCACAGCTTGGCTAAAACAAAATTTAGCTAAAATAAAGTCCCTCTTACACAAAGGCAATACCATGAAGTTATATGGCTAATAGTTTTAAAGGTAGAGTGTTTTTAACTCTAGGTTTTCCTTTCTTGATCTTTAACCATGTTGCTTGCAATTGACTTCAGTTTTTATAGACTCTGACCATTTTGAAGCAAAGAAGAACATGATTTAATAAATGAAACCTCACACTCTTGGAAAGAAAATATTGAAAAAACATTTATTCTAGTATAGCAGGAAAATATTAAAACCATTATACGGTTTTGTATATAGACACAGGAATTCCTTTGGCATGCTGGGTGCAGTTCCAAGTTACTCAGATTCAGGCAAACAAAAGAACTACCAGGAATGATCAAGAGAATAGAAATATATATATTCACACCACTGAGTTCCTGACACTCATAGACAGTTTTGTTTTAAAGTTGACTCATTTGGGTACTGACTTTCGATAAACAGATACTGAAATACTTGCTATTAATAGACGTGTCACAACATTTTAAGATAATAAGCCAGAGCTATCTTCCTTGTGCATATCTAAGTCTACTTAAAAATGTAAATTTATATATAGAGAGATTAACAGAATATTTGAAAGGGATTTTTATCTAGGCTTTATGAACTTCTGCGACTTGATG
Organism: Nothoprocta pentlandii; assembly: GCA_013398315.1. NCBI lineage: Eukaryota > Metazoa > Chordata > Aves > Tinamiformes > Tinamidae > Nothoprocta > Nothoprocta pentlandii. The sequence continues at coordinate 54,350 of VZSG01001085.1, read as the reverse complement.
TGCCTTTGCTTTGATGGTTTTGGAACTAGAGTGATTAGCACATTCATACCTCCTCATTAAAAAGCTGTAGACATGATATTAATATCTTTTTTTTCATTTTCTTCTGAAGGGACTCATAACTGCTGCTTTTCTCTTCTAAGATAATTCACTGTAAAATCAAATTAAACACGCAATAAAATTAAATTATACTGTGATGTCATGAAAGCTGAATACTACAAGAAATGACTTAAAAGTTACCATGCCAGAACTGTCAGTTAAAAAAAGGCGTGAATTTTATGAATTCTGATTGAGGTTATGAAACTGCTATATTATTAAATGCATTATTTATTAGTACATAGTGAATCAACCATTTGCTGTCATGTCTCTTTCAGAGCAGGAAAAGAGAAATGTCAGTGGATCTTGGCATTTCTCAAAGGATACCTGTGAGCAGTAGAATGGCTGTGATTAGGAAAGCCTGTCCAGCCTAATCTGTTTTGAGAGACAGTGGTATTTCCCTGGAAACAGGAGAACAGGAACACCTGTGAGTTGGGCACTGCAAAGTCTGTTTCTCAAAATGCTCAGATCGCGTCAGCCAAGTGCTTATGGAGGCAATAAAAGAGCGAAGCGTATTTTCAAAACGGCCAGTTGTTACAAACAAGCCATTCAAACAAGACTTTGTTTTTTAAAAGAAATGAATTCTAGTTTCTTCACTTTTCATTTCACATTTTTTCCACTCAAAATCTGAAAGATTATTATTATTTTAAAAATTCATTAGATGCCAGTATTAAGTCAGTTTCTTCATTGGGAGCCAAAGTTCCCACTAAACTTACTGAGAATTCTGGCTGAGAAAAGAGATTTCTTGTGCCCTTCTCTACTTATTTTTTGACTTTTCAGACTCTAAGGAAGCTTTGCCTATACTCCTTTCTTTGAACTGCATATATACACACATACAAAAGCTTCCTTTGAGGAGACAAATGAAAACTAAAGAGAGCTGGAGACACAAAGAAAGAAAAATGTCACTTCACAACTCAGTCACCAGAAAAAATAAATAATAACACACAGGGTGAAGAGATTATTGCAACTGTTTTCAAAAGGAGTTTTTCACTCTAAGTCTCAAGCAGATAATGCAAAACATGGAGTTATTCCTGAATAGTCTTCAAGTGACCAGCTGCGCAAAGCAATACGCAAAACTCATCACGTAGCAGCTATTTAGTACCAGCTTACTGTACCAGCTAACTGTACATACCACTTACACTACACACATCAGCATCAAGGAGGAAAAGCTGTAGGAACACTGAAAAACACAAAAGATTTGAAATTACAAATTTTTTGTTTCAGGACAGATTGGAACCGAAACATCAGGAATAGGAAATGAGAGGGGAAAGTGTCATATTAGCGTGATATACATGTAGAGGACAAATAGATTTCAGTCCTAAAGAATCAATCAGGAATATGATCAGGATGAATATGATGAATCAGGACCGTGGCTTTATTTCCCTCATGCCAAGCCACACAGCAGGACAGCTGCACTCAGAAACAGGCTGACCTGTTCTAACGAGCAGAGCAATCTGTGCAACCTCATAAGCACCAAGGGGCTTGGGGAATGGAATGTAATTTCCTGAAACAGTACTCTGCTTCCCATTAAATTTAAGATAAAGATTTCCATCCACCTTCCTTTCTTCAAAAATTGCTTGGGAACTCTTACCTCACAACATGGAAGCAAACGGTTAAGTATGGAAAGCTAGCAAACAAACTTGACAGAGTTGTATTCAGATTTGTGATCTTCAAATTAATCTGAGGTCTATGTCAAAAAAAAAAAAATCTTTACAACCTTTCTTTTATGACACGAGGAAAGAGATAATTAACAACAAGATGAGTGTGGCAGGCATTTCCAGGTAGCCTAGAGCATTTTATGATTCTACAAAAAATACAACAAATGAACCATAAAATGCATTTTTCATAAGATATATAGTTGCCCTTTGGATTTCCAGTTGGAAGCGGTAGAAACAAAAGGCAATTGGAGAAGGCAATTCAGATAGACCAACAAATAGAATGGAAGAGAAAAGGAACACAGTCGCCTCAGAAATCCAAACATGCTGTATATGTCAAGGACAAAGAAGAGAGGTTGTAGAGAAACAGAAATTTGAACACAATCTTCTCCAAGATTTAAGATACTTAATAGTTTCTCTGCAGAAACTTAAGTTCCCAGTAAATCTTTTCCTTCACTTTGGACTTTCTTTTTTTGAACTACTTCTTTGTGTGTTAATTTACGGATATCACATAGCAAGCAGAAAAGCCACCTCAGACAAACTGCTAGAATGCATAGATTGCTCTGTGCACACACAGAGTCTCAGGACAATTAAAAATCTGCAGCAAGTGAGCGGGGACAGCGTCAATGCACGGGAGTAGCTGACTCTCCTCGTTGCTGCAGGAATTGCCTGGTCACTTTTCACAAGAGCATGTGCTTGCTTGACGCACATTTTGTAATGCACCTATCATTTCAATCTAGTTCTCTGCTATTTTTCTTGGTTTTATTGGAAAGAACTCTGCTCTCCTGTACAGCTAAGGATCAGACTGTCCTGCTTGAGCCCCACCACTTCTTAAACGATTGCTTCAGAAGATCTTCATCTGTACAAAAGACTGATGTGTTTCCTGACCCTGTCTTATGTCGAAACACGAGTGGGAAAGACTGTGATTTGCTTCGAGTAACACATAGTTTGGGAGATTATTTTTTTTCCATCAAACTCTTTCAGATTCTATGATAACTGATGAAGCACACCAAAAACACCACTATATTTTCCAGAGGTCTCATTTCAAAGAATGGGAGGGAGCAATAAAAACAGAAGTATCACATTGCTTTTGGGGTTGCTATGTCAATATCTTGTAATAAAAATAATGTATTACTTAACAGCGCATAACATTCTGCAGTAACACCACTGCCCCCAATTAATCACAATAATAGGAGTTTCTTATTTTCCAATAGAAGAAAATTCCTCATCTTATCTTGCCTTACAAAACAGACAACTGATTCAAGAATGACATTTTCAGGCTTCAGCGAATGAACTATATCACATCCAGATATACAGCAGAATCCTAATACCAGTCACAAAAGTTATACAAACAAATGACCATTCCAGGAGGGTGGAGGAGGGAAATGATGACAACAATCCCTCCATCCAAAGCAAAACCACAGAAACGTGGCAAGATCCAACCTCTAAGCTAATTAGAAATCTGTTACCATTGACCATAGCAGAGTTCAAACCAAACATTCATAGGGTAAATAATCCTAGAAATGACAGAAGTTTGGGGTTTAAGTTTCTTTAAAATTCAATGGGGTTGGTCTGAATAATGTTTGACAAAGGACAAGAAAACATGCTGTTCACTTCCATTAATCTACTAAAGAAATTTAAGTTTTTCAAGCCGGAATATTGAATTCAAGAATTCTGATAGTGTTGGATTTGTTATTAAATCATCAGTCTCACAAAATTGGTAAGAGTTCATTGAATTGCCTGGACTTTATTATCAAATATTCAGTATATTACATGTGAAAACTAGAAAAGAAGCAAATATGTTCAGAAAAAATTACTCACTAGTGATTGATGATTAGCAAATGAGATGAACTAATATAGCTTCAGCTCCTGGTTGTTGGCTTAACAGAGAGGGGAAAACAATTTCCATGAAAAGGGAATCTCATTAAACTTCCACTTAAAGCAGAAAAGCAGATATTTTAAGCGTTTAAACGTCTCTTTCCCCCTTTTTAGAAAACCATACTGGATAGAAAACTCCTTACAGTTTTACCTGAAAAAAAAATTAGTAGCTGAAAACGAGCTATTTTGAATTAATCAAATAACCATACTTTTGTATTTCAACATGATTAAGCATGCTCCTCATTGGTCAGGCACAAGTTTTAGCTTATAATTCAGGCATAATCATGTTGGAATTACAGAATCCATAAAAACACAACATTTTTCCTACTGCTAAGATCTCAGTGTTACAGTTAACTTGATACATTTTTTACAGAAAAGAAAAAAAACAGGAATTTTACATAAACAGGACATACACAGATGGTCACCCTAACATAGTTCACCCCTTAGTTGATGAATTGCTTATTTTGTTGTTGGGGGACCAGAACAACCCAGCCTTCAAAGCACATGAGATGGACTCGACCATTGGAGCTCTCAGTACTCTCACAATGTGGCTTCTGTGGAGGCTTCACAGAAGTCTTAGCAACTGAAAACTGTATCTCACAAAAGCAAGCTGTAGTAGAACTGGATTAACTCTCATGATCCAGTTGGGAACTGACTGTCTGAAACAGACTTTGATCAAAGTAGAGCTTTTCTTTCACAATTCTCATGCTTTCTACCAGTCTCAGCTGCAAAATAAGCTGTTAGTTCACTTCAGCTATTAATAACCCTCAAAGTAGTAGGAATCTGTTCAGCTAAGGGTACTCAGTAAAGCACTGGGAACACGTGAACTAATGTGAACTAATCTACACACAGAAAAAGAAAGTGTAGCTTGTTGCAACTTGTCTGATGCAAGCATGTCCATATGCATTATTACTTACAGCCTTCACTGGCACTTCTAGAAGGCAATAGGAGATGTTAATACCAAACTACTACGAGGTTTGCATAAAGTTATACACAATATTGTGATTTTGTCCAATGAATTCTTTATTACTTGAAATATCATAAGCACTAATTCTTAAAAAAATATTAATTATGTCAGGCAGAGTTTCAGTATGATTGCAGCTCTAAGTGTAAACATTGATGATTAAGGTTCTAAGACAGTGCTTAAATTTTCATTAAAAAAAAAAAACACTGGGTAACCTGCTACTATTTTTTCCCCCTCCTATTTCTGCAATTTTTATATCTTAATCAAGTCTCATATGTTCTACCTACTGCCAGAAAAGAGTTCCCAGGTAAAACATTTCACTTTTTCACTTCACCATGACTAATGTAACTGCAGCCATAGGACAACTGTAGCGAGGCTTTATGCAGTTCTCCGTGATATTCTCAAGAGCACAGAGACCTGGAGAAAGTTACTGTGCATAACTCATCCTTACAGAAAACAAGTATGTGGTTTACGTGTCTCATGCGAGAGGGATACTGTGTCACCTATGATTTTTTAGTACTTAATGTGATGCTGAGAACTTGGAGAGATTGTCCAAAGTCAAAAAGTCAAAGCCAGTAGAGACTAAAAACTACTCTTCTAGCCGGCAAAATTGGGATCTCACTGGACCAAGATGTTATTGAGTCTGAAGTCCACTCTGAAGAAAAAGACAAATAGAAAGTCAAGGAGAACAGTCAGAATCATAAGTTCATTAAACAAAGAAGACAGTCTTGGCAAGGAATTATTTGGAAGGCAGAAGAAGTATTTGTTGTTAGCTCTTCAGAAATGAAGAGGAGAAAAGCTCAAATGCTGGAGGACTGTTAATGCTCTCAGATCCCAAACAGCAGTGCAGATAGGGAATGTTCAGCAGCTAATGCAATCTCAATGGGAAAGCACAAGAAAATAGGCGCTTCCATAAAGACACTCTACATGAAGAGACTTTATCAACAGGTATCTGTTGTTTTTTTTTATTATTTGTTTGTTTGTTTTTAACCTGCTATTGCAATTGAACCTGCAGAAAGTCTGTGAGGTGCCAGGATGTTCAGAGGCCTCCTGTGCGCTCAGCACGCACGGGAGGCAGAGGAAGGGCTTGCGTTGCACATCCCCACGCACCTCACTGGCAGGTTTAATGGTTGTCACAGTTGATCTGACAAAACTTCCGAGCTCCACTTTCATTAGTCCATTTCTTTCCTGATATACAGAGATTTTTTTATTTTTATTTTTTTTTTTAATCAGAACTACTCTAATGGGCTCTTAAGCTCCCAAACCAGGAGTGAGGAAGTGTCCCATCACATGAACCAGAGACATGCATTTGCAAAAGTCCAGGACACATGTGGAATTCTGGTGCTACGAAAACATTCAGATCTCGAGACCTTGGCAGGTGATGTTTAGTCACTACTAAATTCACCTCCTGCCATTTGCCCTAATTTTTATCTGTATATCTTGCTTCTTGTAAGAAGCAAGAAATTGTCTTGGGAATTCCATCTAATAGTTCACAACGCTCTGCACTCCCATAGAGCAAGTAGAGGCAGCAAGCCAAGATCAAGGCCCAGCTAAGCCAGTTTGTCTTATTAAAGAATAAGTCTAGCTTGGTATTATTTTTGTAAATAGACAGCCAATAATCATGAATTTACTTCAGCTTTTCCAGCCAATATACATAGACAGATTTTCCTTTGAAGAGCGGTGTGAATGCTGTCTTCTACTGAAGTTATCATTAATATTGAGATAAAAATAAATAAGCAAAATATGCTTTTCTATCTACTGAAACTCTAGGAACTTGAAGTAGGCAAGAGCTTCATTTTAAAAGCAGTGGCTGGGGCAATAAAGAATATGAAGCACTTCAACTACAAAAAAATCTCTGTGACATATTTTGATTGAATATGAATATTAATCAAAATAGATGAAGGAAATGCAAACAGTCTTTTGTGCCTTAGTCATTCTTCCAGAATGGAAGTCATCATTCCTGTCACTTCTGATATTAAGAGTTTAATATTTCATAGATCAGCTCCATAAAATCCTCAAGACAAATTTTCAGTCTTCATTTCTGATCACACATCTACTTTCTCTTCAGACTGACTCCAGCTATAGTGGCTTGTTTTGCGAAAGAAACTCTACAAATGAAAAATATTAATCTGAATTTTCACCTATTTTCCTGAGCAATAATTTGTAAAGTAACACCAGTAGAGGCAGAGAAGAGCTATTAAAACAATTAATAAACGGGATGTAGAGTCTATCCCCATAGTATGACAGAAACAATTGGATAATTTAGCTTAGTAAAAATGAAGGTCAAAGGGGAATTAAACTTAATTCCTGTAGGTATATATCTAGTGGGATAAAAAACATTAGAGAAGAGAAGAGCTATAAGACAGAGCTGGCTTAAGAACAAATGAGCACATGGTGGCCAGATACCATGAGCACATGGCTTGTCCAGTTTGGGACAAACGCGAAGAAATTCACTAGCCATCACCTTAAGAAAGGTTGTTGAATCCTCCACTTACTTAGAAATAGCAGAGATGAGAAACCTAATTAGAGTCAAGATGTGCTTGTTACATTTCTGGAAGTGATAATGTGACATTGCTGCCTGTGATGAGAGGGCAGTGGGAAATGCCACTCCAAACATATGAAGTTGCTTTATTACTAACAGTGCTTGAAAGAGGAATGAAGTGTCCTGCTATGAGATCTGTCCTCCAGGCATTATCTGGAAAGCGTCTCATGTCCTAAGAAATGTGAGTAAAGTACTATAGCTGCCCATTCCAGCTATTGCTTATTATCTGTAATTGTAAAAGACATAATGAGCAAACATACCGCGAGCTTGAGTTGAAAAAAAGGAAAATGTAACATCGAACCACAAGGCCACTGTATTATATTCACTAAACAATAAGTTTAATCTTTGGCAATTTGAATCCAATTTCTTTCAGCAGTCATAGTGCTACACTGCACATTTGAGTTCTGTCATCAAAAATATTGTTATTTGGCCTGAAGAAATGAATATGTTTGTAGAATATGCAAATCTCTGTGTTTGTAGAGATGTGCAAGTCCCCACAAAAAAAAAAAAAAAAAAAGAAAAAAGTAGATATGCATTGCATACCTCCAAAGCAAAAAAGAGTATTTGGTGGCATTAAAATAAAGGCTATCTTAGTGCACTTCATAAGATGATCTTAAAATTTATGGACATATTGCCCTATTTTAACAAGGGATGGGCCAGTTCTTTATTCACACTAATGTCAAAACTCCCTTGGTCCTCACAGTAGATAGCCTCCTTCGATGGAAGCCATCAAAATCCTTTACCAGCTTGTCTGAAATCAGTTCCTTACTGATTATCATGCTTGCTTGCAGGAAAATGAAAGAAATAGCCCCTCTGGATTACTTCCTCACCATACCAAACCCATGTCCTCTGACCATCTCTCAGAGCCTGAACATGCATAGGGATGTTGAGAGCAACACATCACTAACCTGGCAGGAACAGGAAAGCTGGTTAACACCTTTGGCATTCTGATTAATATTTCAAATAACATTCAAATAAGGATGATGAGAGGAAAATTCAGTGGGCATAAGGAACCAAGAACCCTCTCACCTACCAGGTGTTAGCTCAGGGTAATACAGATAAGTTCGCACTACTAACGCTTGTGCTTCTGCTCTGTGGATAAACTGAATAGAAGATGATCATTTCCAGGTCTTTGGACCTGGATATATTTTAAATATACTTAATTTAAAATAGGAATAAATTACTAAATAGTATCAGCATTTGCTCTGAAAAAAAAAAAGAAAAAGAAAAGAAACTCAGAATCTCTTTCTTAGAAGGATGAATAATGTCTGATGAAAACATCAGCCAAAAAGCTGCAGAACATCAAAGCTTAAAATGGCTTTAATAAGTTTAATAAAAGAAACAGTTCTGCAGTGTAGAGAAAAAATAACTTTTGGTTAACGTAGATAATTTCCCTGGAAGCCAGGATTGGCCTCAGGTCTGTTGTTACATTATACAGAATGCAGGCATTTTAATTAAATGTTGCTCTGGTATATCTAAAATGTAGGACAGATCATGTACTGTATCAACAGGACATGTTGCCCTAGGATGTAAAATCCTTCACAAAATTAACCGAATTGGACCCAAGAGTGAAAAGGGTCAGGTCATTTAAGCAATAAATCTGGTTTCCATCACAAAACGTACTACGTGGAAAAACCTTCCTGCTTAAAAGGCTCCATTGTCGGTTATGCAGTGGCCATCAGCCAAAACCCATTCCCTGTCTCATTATCTCAGGATTGGCTTGGCTTCCAGGAACATTAACTGGTCTGAAGGAACCCAGTGAATGGAAAGCAGACTACAATGTACAACAGCACCATGACTGCCAAGTAGATGATAGTGTGTAATAAGAACATGACTTAAAAAAAACCCTTTGAAACTCCTTTAAATCTGAATTTACCAGAAGTCTCTTCCAATAATGTAATTGCAAATTATAAAGTGATAAAATAATAGCAGAAGAACAGAGGCCACATCTACGCATTTGCAGATCAGCTCCTCTGAATTTTCACGTGTTTTGGAGCCAGAGGCTTAGCTGCTAGTCATGAAGACTGGGGACAGTGCAAAACAAACTAGGAGAGTGAAGGCAGTTACAAAACAGCATAAAACCTTGAGATATCCTCACACTTCTCAAAATCAACAAGTGCATATTCAAAGTCAGAATTACATAAATCCACTAAAAAGAGAAATTTGAGAGTAATTGACTTTTTTTATTATAAACTTTGAAAAAATAATCATTTTCCCCTGTCCCTCATGTTCATGTTGTGGACATCTCCTGATGATACCTTTACAATGTCCACATAGAAATCTACCCTAAGGATTTCTGAGCCAAATTTTGAAAATCTCTCCATTTAATGCTGAAGGACAGACCCAGGCAGGGTTTTTAAGGAGAAAAAAAATGATATCTTTGAGGACAAATTTGTACCTGTAATGACCAAATTAGCCCTGGCTATAAGTACCATCAAAGTGCTGAGTGTCCTCTCATGCAGAACATTTTCAGAGTTGTGAAGCCGTGAGAGTAAACTGAGCCTGTATTTGCCTCTTCCTGGGCACGCGCTTTCCCAGAGGAAAGCAACTTACTATCTGCTGTACTATAACGGTCAGTCAAAACTAAACACTGCCCATATTCTTTCATCACTTCTGAAGTGATTTTTTTATTCCATTATGCAAAAGGTAATTTATTATTTAAATTAAAGCACTAAGCTGTCTGCACCAAGACACAATTCCCAGCAATCTGAGAAACACAGCAGTATTTGCTGTGTCGTTTTGCTTTATCTCCAGACATTTGATATCTTCAGCTCTTTTTGCTTGACTATTCTCCACACCCCTATTTTCTGGCAAGTGATTAACCTTTCCATGCTCTAGAGATATAAATCATTTGCTTCTGCTTAGAAGGGAGGGAGTCTGGAGAAAAATATTGCTTGTTGCTTTATTCTGTTTTTTTCTATTATTACTCAAGAGATGACTATTTGCAATACTCTCAAACTTTCTGGCCAATTTTTTAAAACTGTTCTGTCACAGCTCTTCAGAAACAGTGCATTTATTTGTGTATATGCAGTGAAGCACTGCAGAGCAGCACCTCTTTTGAGCTAGGTCCACAACACTTCCAACAGGTTCCCTTCCCTTTTTCACAATAATATCTCTTTGGAAATGTCCTGCAGTTTTTGATTTGTGGAGCGCTAACTAGTGAAGCTTTACATTATTTATAGCAAACTTAAGCCTACTTGATAGCAGGCTTAGTACCTTTCACAGATGTCTTAAAAACAGTTCACAGCCTGAAAAGCACTTCTCCACAGCATATATTTCAGATCACAATCCATCTTCTTCTCCAGCAATTAATTATTAATCTGTATGCTGGCAGACGGAAAAGAGAAGATTGCTTATTCTATTTCTTCGCCTTTTCCATGGCTCAAAAGCCGGTGACTTCCCGAGGAAGCTGGTGGGCAGCACAGGCCGTGCTGGGCCTGACCTTCCCAGCGCAGGCACCCAGGGAAACTTTGAGGAGCTTCTGTCACCGAATTGTGGCTGTCCTCAGTTATAGTTTTTAGCCATCAAATGAACCCAGCTGGGCTGGGCAGCCTTAAGAAAGATCAGAGAAGCCTTAAGAAAGCCCTGAGATCAAAGAAAGGAAAATAAAGGTGTAATTTGCCTCCTATGGGAATCTTACAGCTGGTTTGCTATTTATCGAGTGAAAGATGAACATCTACTAAACTGCAGAGTGCCAGAGTACAAAGACAGTCAAAATCCAAGCTGTTTTCCAAGTCCTGCAGGTCTCCACAAAAGGCTTATATTTTAGTGCTGTGAGCTTTTTGCACAAATATATTTATCTGCTGCAGCCAAACCTTTGGGAGCAATAGGTAGCAAGGTCCAGCTGCTGATCCACTGATTTTCTATTTGTTAGGGAGACTCCTATCATTCTTGGTTTACTTTAAGGCTTACTATGAAACCAACATATTATTATGTTGCTTCTGCATTTGGAGTTCAGGCCTTCTTGACCAGTAACTCCTCTCTTGTTCTGTCAAAGATACCTTGTGATGAATTATTTCAATTCATTCAATTCACTTACATTTTCTTTGCTAAACTGTTTCTTGGGTGATATATTCTGAAATTATACCCAGCTTTACTTATGCAAACACTCAAATTTCTATCTCAGTAATGCCACAGGAAATTACAGACAATATGGAGAAAGTGAAAAAGTAACAAAGAAGATTCTGAAAAATAAAAGTCTATGCCAACCAAGGTTTCTAGAAAATCAAATAAAAGCTTCACGCAAAGCACCAAAGAACCATTCCGTGACATTGTTAAAGATGTATCCTGTTTTTATCAATTTTTGTCCTAAGGGCAAAGCTCATTTCTTTGACCTGCTTACTCCAGTACACTTGCAGAGCAGCACGGTCGGACTCGCTGCAAAGGCAGCAGCTGGGAGGGTTTCAGCCCTTCAGGAGGAAAAACGCGCACGTGTAACTGGACACAAGAGATCACAAAAAGTTAAAGGAGAGGAGAATGATGATAGAGAAAAATCTTGTCTCCCTGAAAAACAAAACAAAGCTCCTAAGCACAAACCATTGCATGTTCTTCTTGCCACAGGGTAGAAGATGCACGATGCTCATGCTACATTACTCCCCCTACTATTCTTACCAAATTACACATGAAGTATCCACTTCATCTGTGTGTGTCTGTCCCCTCCAACTCTTACCACATTCAGTGCTCAGCATCCTGAAAACCAGTATCCTTGCTTTCTTAAGTCACATTGCCTAGCTTTAGTGGATAACAACTACTACCAAGTAGGCGTCCATAGGCCTCTTCTCTATGATAAAGCCAGGGCTATTTATCTTTTCTTGAAGCAGAAACGACCAATTTGAATGTGATAGTACACAGATTTAAACTAACACATGTTACAGTTCAAGTTATCATCCACATGTTTTTAACGTCATCTCATCTTGAATATTTTCTTAGATGGTGCCTAAATAATAGCCTAAGCCTAATTTAGTCCTAAGCACAGGAAAGATCAGAATCCTCTAGCAAAATTGAGACCCCTGTTCAGTTGATAATATCTTGAAGGAGACATCTTCAGTGGCATCGCACACACACAAAAAAGAAGACTGAGACATTTAGTCAAGAATCTAATACATTTTTATTCTACTTTGTTGATGTTTCTTTTCGCAATGAGGAACATATGTTTTCCCTGGCAATGATCTTGTAAAATGTGTTCCCTTATTACATTGTTTTGAATTTAAAAATGGTGTAAACTTCTAGCATGGGTTTATATTATATTATATTAATGCTTAGATATTATATTAATGCTTAGATATTGATTAAACCATGTGTTCCTGAATAATGCTTGCATATTTGCGATGCGAAGGCAAAAGTCTGGGTGCTTTGTAACCCATGCTCAATTCAGCTTTGAAAAGCTGAACATCTTCATAGGACAGATTTTTATGTAATTATATGGGATAGTATTTACCAGGCAGGATAATCTCCTTCCAGGAAGGAACACTATCAAGTGACCTGATTATCCAGTCTCTTGGGTACAAAGTAGCAGTAAATGCTGTAAGAGACTACTTACATAGTTATCATACAAATTGATAGCCAATTAAATTATACCATTTTCTTGTCAGGCTCATAGCACCAGATATTTCAGAATTAAAGGGAAAAAATCATTCCATAAGAACCTTTCCTGCTTCCAAAAACTTTCCAATTAATGTCCTAGTTTTATACCTAAAATCTTGTCCATCGGTTGAGATTATTTGCTAATTTAATCTCACTATTCACAAAAAGCTGTCATTAAAAAGATACAGATATTCTACCACTTATGCCTGAAAATACAAGATTAGACAGAAAGCAATGAAATGAAAATGAAAGCTTTATATTAGCAAAAGTATTTTGACAAGTAATACATTGGTTATGCCTGTTAGCTGTCACATTGGATTAGTGTCCACCACTTCTTTAAAACTTTTCAGATACGGAACAATAATCTGCAAAATTACACTGCACGACAGGCAAATCCTGCAATGTAAGCAGCGCAAACAGACACTGCAAACTTTCTTTGATGACTTCTGCTTAATTCACCCATCTCAAAGACCCTTAGAGTTTTTTCCTGCCATTACATCTTTCTGAAGAAAGTCCCTCAAACATAGTCCTTATAAATTCAGGAAAACAGAAGACCCTCAAGTCTTAGAGCAGTTTTGTAATTACTAGCTGAATTCCTCTCTGCCGACAGAGAAGTATTTGTTGAGTTTGTTTATATCCTCCCCTTCATTTCTAAGGAAAAAACACACCTAAGTATTCGCAGTTTCTTTTCAAACTTCAGTAGTTCTCACTCCTGATACCCCTGAACTCTCCTTAAGGCACTAGTAACAAGTCAGCCACAGAATTCAGTGGGTTCTTTTGTTCATTTCAGATTTGTATCAGTGCTCACATTCCTTACAACATGTAAGCAAAATGTTGGATATTCCTAACAGACTTTTAAGAATGGTATTATTAGGACTGAAATAACTCAGTCTTCCAATTAAGTGGAAAGACAAGCACAATGAAACCCAAAGAATTATTAAGACCATTAAACAATGCCTACCATCACCAGACGGTCTGTGAAACCTCCAGGAGCTGAAAATATATGACCTGTTTTAGTGGGCATTTGTGAATTACAGCCTTCTCTAATGCAGTATTTTACAAATAAAATCTTGGAAAGCAGGTCCTGACTGCAGTGGTGGGAGCCCTGCATTTCTCAGGTGCCTTACATATAGCTAATAGCTTAAGCAACTCTACAAGTAGCTAGGAATCTAATTAACCCTTTCACAGATGGCAGTGCAGTAAGCCCATTTCTCTCACATGTTATAGGCACAGCTCTGTTAAAAACTGGCCAGTTTAAATAATTTCTTGGCTCTTAGAATGAGCATGCATTCAACAGTCAAAGTCCTATCAAAATCTAGGAAATCATATTGCTTCAGACAGGCAATTTTCTAAAACTCTCCAAATCAACAAAGAAAATCCCTCTGTATTTATGAAGTGCACTAAAAAAAAGAAGAAAATAAACGTTGTTACACAGATGATACCTTTCTATTACTGAAAGAAAAATGTACTTTGCTATATGTCCTATTTCATCATCAGCTTATGTCCTCTAGTTCTTCCTTTTGATCCATAGTAGATCCAGGTACTTGACCTCTCAGTAAGTTTGGATAAAAGTCTTATGAAGTTTACTGGTGGCTTTAATGCTTCTAGACTCCAGTGGGAGCAAAGGAAAGCAGCTTGCCTTCCATTCCATGCCAATAAACTTTTCTGGACAGGGACAGGCAGACACTACCTTCCTTTCCCTCCACGAAAGCTTTTCAGGAAGATTTATCTTGATGACTCTGTGCTTTCCCACTGCCCTCCTGTGAGTCTGTTCTCCTGCCACTTGACCATTTTGCACTGCTGAGAGAAATCTAGCAGTACTTTTGTGGATATTAAAGGAAATGAAAATTCCTTCTCTACCTCCTTGAGCCCAGCTCACCTCTCACTTCATACCTCAGGACCTCCAAGACACGCAAGAGGATGAGAATCTACAGTTCTTTCCCTCATTGAGCATTTTAGTCTGACCATTCTTGACATCTACTGTAATTATTTTAATAGGTCTGAACCAATCTTGGCATCATTTGCACCATTTTTGTCTGTTAGAGACAATGACAGAGTGACCTAATGGACATTTGATGTCTATTAGACAAAATACCATTTAGTCAGGGCAAAAATTTATGGAAGAAAACATCTTACCAAGTAGCAGGAAGGGTCTGTGTGCTTGGAGCTCTGCGAGCTCTCGCTCATCTCCACCTGGGAGCCCCAAACAAGACATGAGTGTTTCGGATCCCATGTCTCCTCTGGTGACACAACTGCCTGAACTCTTGGATTCAGTGACCCTCCTAGACCAAGGAGGGTATGCATACCCTCAGTTTGCCAGAGTTCTTGAATTAAGCCTTGCCTGATTAATTATTTCTGCTAGGAATGAAACTTCAAAAGGCAGATTATGGGTCCTGAAACAAAATAAACAGTTACCCGTATTTCCATTAGGAAAATCAGAAGCAGCAGTACCAGCACACAGTGGTGGTTCTGAACTAAACTCCTGAAATGATAAACACACACGATTTATAACACTGCAATAACATGGCAATGTTCTATTCAACTACAGCTGAATAGCTTGCTATAATAATAATATTTGAGTTTTCTATGTTTCCATAACACTGTTTTCCTATCACCATGACACTTTCAAAGATATGAGTGTTTTGGAGTTAAGCAAAAAAAGTTCTCTTAGCTCAATAAATTGCTACTTATGACTGTTAATTAAAACAACTCTGTGTATTCACATCATTCATACCAGATAATGTCTT
The DNA here is from genome assembly GCA_013398315.1 of Nothoprocta pentlandii. Taxonomy (NCBI): domain Eukaryota; kingdom Metazoa; phylum Chordata; class Aves; order Tinamiformes; family Tinamidae; genus Nothoprocta; species Nothoprocta pentlandii. Next base: position 38,888 of record VZSG01001085.1, on the reverse strand, counting down.
AGCAGTTTAGCAGCTGAGGTACCTCCTAGCAGCACATGAAGTTACGCTATATCACTTCCTTCATTTTCATTTTTCGCTTTAAGGAAATATTCTTAAAAAAATGGAACTGACACACAGGCCATTAAAATTCCTCATAAGCTGGAATAATAATATACCTACACACACACAAATTAACAAATGTTTTCAGTTCTGCTTTTTTGTGGTTCCTGTAATAAAGAAATCCTCAGATTGTTTCCCTCTTTTGTCAACCTTTCCTAGCATCTGTAATCATAGTAAATGTAGTTTTATTTTTATAAACAGAAAAAAAATGCAATAAGGCAACAGACCTATTTTTCACTAATGCATTAATCAGATATAAGATTAACGCTTAAGATGCACTCAACAAATATTTGATAAGACATGAAAACAGCTATAAATGTATTATAATATTATTATTTATCATGATATTCATGGCTGTTGAAGTTTATACAGAAGTAGTTTCAATTTGTAGAACTTTAACTATTAAAACGGACAATGAAGATTTTCGTTTCAATTACAGTTTGCCTTATAGATCTATTTAATTTTGAATAAACACTTATGCATCAGAGGACTTAATTAAGCTCGTATTCTACAAGGCTATTTTTGACATTAAGCTAAACACAGATCGAGATGACATTACTCTGGCCAAAAAGTGGTATCCCTCAACTCTGTTCTTCCATAAATGCAAATGGGAATTAGATGAAAATTAGTCTTTTGAGATGTGTACTTGTTGAAGGCTAATTTAACTTCACTTGGCCTTTGAGAATTACATACATATAAAAAAAATCTGTAATATTAAAAAATGAGTACTGTTTTCTTCAAATAGAGAAATCATAACTTTATATACAAATAACTGCCTCAACACTAACTACTTTCATTATAGGGAGGCAACCAAATGATGCAGGGAATCCAAACTCAGACAAGAGAAATCCTTAATACTTCACTGAGTTAGAAGGGAGCGATTCAGCCAGACCCCCACTTCACGCAATCTGGTAGAATGCAGAATATAAATCCCACGCTCCCCCAAACTCGGTTTTTACCAGAAGAGTTTTCCTCTGTGGCCTTTGTCGTGTCCTCCTTGGCAGGGGCTGACTGCCCTCTTGGCTGGCATTGACGCTCGCTCAGCACCTCCACATCAACACCCTACTGGGAAGCCTCTCTGCTCGTCCATGCACTCCAGCACGACGACTACCTTAAAAATCACTTGCAAAAAAACTCCTGGATATAGCGGAATAATTCTTTAGCTGTTTCTTTATGTCTTTTAAATATTCGCCTAAATAAAAATTTTGAGACCAGTAACTGACCTTTTGCACTGATCCCATTGCTATTTATTGTTTAGTAATTTCCAAGACCCTGACGTTTTTTCACTGCTGCTAAACACCCAGTTGGCATTTTCAGATTCCTTGCAACGACACCCAGATCTCTCTTGATTAGTAGTCTCTATTTCAGAGTGTGGCTTGTGCGCCTATATACAAACACACACTGGGCTATTTACTCAGCTGAGGTCAGGGCGTACTGCAGGCAGCTCCAGCTCAGTTACCTGAACCTGTAAGGCTCTTCTGTAGCATTCTGGTGGCAGCTTTGAAGTCTGGTACTTTGAATAATTTTCCATTGCAGGTTCTCACTAATCTTAGAACAAACACCTTTGCCAGATTATGTTTTTCTGGCAGATTCAATATTCACAGTAGACTTAGTCTAAACTTAGTCTAAGATAATGAATTGATAAAAAAGTGTAGGAAATGAATAAATAGGTGTAGAAAATCTAAAAAGGTGATACAGACCTCCATGGTTTCCAACAGCACAAAAAATGGGCCTTAAAAAAAACCCAAGGCTATATCAGTTTTGAAGCTTAATTTCTTCCCAAGGATATTCAAAGACTAATTTACAAATTATCTTCAAAAATGTTCTCATAAATTTTTTAGAGATACCCAAATAAATGTCTTAAAATGTAATTTGCTCCATGGAACATTGTTCTTGGTCCTACTTTGGTATTTTTCCTTTAGTTAGACATAGCAAATATTTAAAGAAACATTAGAAATATTCTGGACCAGCTGTTCTACTGATACAAAAACATGCAGCTTCCTTCATATAAACAGAGCTACGATAATTTATATGAGCTGTAGAAAATTCTCTTTCTAAATTCAGTTGCTGCCAGACTGTTTTGAATAAAGAACTCTGTAAAATGTTAGATTATCCCAGACATGTTTAATATCAGTATCTCAGTTATGAGTATCTTGGAATATTTACTCAAAATATTCCAAGAAGACATCCCTAGAAAATATTTTGGAATAAATACATAATAAAGCCATAAATCCTGATGATCTACCACGCAGGATTTTCTCAGAGGAAAGAGATGCAAGCAATGCTTTTTGCTATTGGCAAGGTAGATGCAATAAAACAACTGCTAAGGAAGCATTTCATACATTTGGTAATGGAACCTTCACAAACACGTACTTTAATTAAGGCCCTAACAACAAGCAATTAACTTTGCATTTCCCATCGCTTTACCATTTCAATCTGAGCAAACTTGTGACACCAGGCAAAGCCGAGCCCCTGGTAGGCGCCCTGGTCCAGGCCTGCCTGCCTTCACCTCAGCGCAGGATGCGGCGCAGCTGCTTGCGGCTAAGGGTAAGAGACTCCACGTGAGCAACGTTGCTTTTCCATCCCTTGCACAGCTGGGGAGCCAGATTACTGAGCTGAGCTCATACAGCCCCACCAGCGACTCCAAAAGAGCCCATGCCCATAGAGCTCAGCAGCTGCTGAAGATGACTAGTAGGCAGCATCATTCTGCAGGGAGATGCACTTCACCTCCTAGTGTCCTCACATCGTCTCATCTACTCCCCTCCCTTGGTCTTCTCTCCTCGCATAGCCTTGCCCTGCTAAGAAATGGTATTTTTTTCTGACTACTGGGTAGGAATAAATAACATGATATAGGAAAGACCTAGGAACACTTCTAGGATCAGATCTGCTAAGGGTAGACAAAGAAGGGTGGAGGAGAAGGCAGAACTTCTGGATTGCCACATGAACATGTTAACAGCATCAAGCTGTGGTGGCAAAAGAAGTCACACGGTGACGCGAAACCATGAATGCAGCTTGTAAACTGCAGAGACGAAAATCCCCTTGCTCCTCTTGTTGTCATCTGGTTGCTTGTCTGGTTTTCCTAGAGGGATCTAGTCTGATTAGAGAGTTCAGGGCAGAGCAAGGACAAACACTTTAGAAGCAAGGAGCTTGTCCAGTGTACAGAAGAGAGGGCTAACAGATGTTTGGACAACTGGCTCTGTATATACAAAGGTTAACTGCAGTGAGAAGGAAACTGTTCTCCATGACAGTGGAGATCATGGAATAGCAGACATCTACTGCTTCATAGGGAGAGCTCCCTTGGACTTTCAAGCAGGATGGCCGGTTAAAAACTGATTAGTCTGCCTAAAAGAGGAGCCTGCAAAATCTACTTCTTCTGATTATTATTCCAAAGAAACAAGTGCCACAATATAGGCAACGAGGGGTCTACCCTCCTCTGGGTAGAACAGTGGTCTAAATGATCTGGTAATTTTAGCATGATGTTTCAGTGTAATAAATATTGACATCTCTATTTTTAAAGACTTGAATAAGCTACATGGAAAAACATGCCTGAAATTATTTGGAAGCAAACTTTCAACCACATACTTATGCTGAGACACCACTGGTTACACAAAAGCAATGTTTATTTCTAAAGTACCACAGAACAGAAATTTTAGAAAATAATATCCAACTATTTATATCATGGCCCTGATTTCTACATAATGTTCTGGTAGCCAAACGGAAAAGATTATCAGCAATCATTAGATATTTACTTTAGAGCAGCATTCTTCCTGTATTTCCTTTAAAATTTTCTGTGATTGGAAATGGTTAGAAGATAATGCTTTTATGTAAATCAGTAATTAAAAAAGCTTATAAAAAGTTTTAAAAAATACTTCACATCTTTTTGTGTATCAATACCAAAAAGAATATTTTGCAATATACATTTTACAGTAAAGTAAGACAGAATGGTGTAAGAAATCTTGCAAACATCAAAAGCATTACAAATTAAGAAATAAAATCCCTTTATCTGCCACTATAGCCAATGAATCACAGTTTATGAGGAAGTGAATTTAATACCTGATCTCCAGAAAATCAGTTATTGTAAAATCAGTTATTGTAAATTCAGTTAGCTTCATTTAACATAACCTCTTGATATCCCCACTGTTCCAAGCAATGCAGAAACATGTATTTCAAGAGTTTTTTTCATGCCAAATGGAAACATGTAGCAATTGTTTTCTCTCTGCTTGCCTGTCACAGGTTAGGGTAAGTTAGGGTAAGGTAAAGAATTTACCTTTCGAGAAATATAATTTATTGCAATATACCAATATTGTCTTTAGGATGGTTTCAGGAGCAGAAACAGAAATGTGCTACAAAACGTCCTAAGATGCAAGCTTCTTTAGCAGTGATTTTATTTGAAAGTAGCACCATCTACCGGTCTAAATGATGCTTTCAAACTTTAGAAAAAGCTGTAGAGAGGGATCCAGCCAGAATGATGCAAAATGCTACTGTGAGCAACAGGTAGTTTTTCAGTCCCTGGATAACCAAAGGGAGAGAAAAAGAAAAAGATTATGTTGCTATAACAGATACCACTTCACAAAGAGGTAAAATGTAGAATTAAGAGTTATATTTAAAATCATATATTTTTATAATGACTTATGATTTTTATGATTATACTATGACATTTTATGATTATATACCCGTTATGTGAAATGGTAAGCTTTGTTTCATGTTATTTTTATACACTGCAAGTGTTCTTGTTTCGCAAAGCAGTTCAATATGAGTAATTCATGCAGCCATACATGTAGTAAAAATATTCACAAAGTTAACTTACTTTTGGTATTTTGTAAAGGAATTTCATTCTATTTTGAGGTTATCTTTAAGTACTAAACACTCATGTCACGACTATGTTAAAAAATACAGAAGGGATGAAAGACGTGAGTCAAAGATTTAGAAAAGGAACATGATGGTTTTCTAGTGGACACAACATTCATCTGCAGTGGTAGAGATACAGCTTCTACTCCCTGCTCCACTGATGTCTTGCATTTCACAGGTTCACTACAAATATGAGGTAAGATAATCTACAGTGGCACATTAGGAGTCTAGGAATCCTGGACAGAGAAATTGAGGGAGCCTGAGGACTGCACTCCTAGTGTTTGATGCTGAAACTCCATGAGAAACTCCATGTGTATTAACATGCAGGAGATTAGCCTGTTCTGCACCATCACTTATGGATCTTTTGGGAACCTCTGCATTATACAGTAACCAGCAGGGCTAAATAACCTTTGCCCTTTTTTTGGTCCTTTGGTGACTTTGACACAAAATGTGTAATCCACTGGGCTGTGTGATTCTTGCAACAGCTTGACTCTTCTTGAAGGTAACAATTCTTCCAACAACTCTTCTTGAGGGAAGCTCATTCCGCTACCCTCACTGAGAGAAGGAACTCAAACATACTGATTTGGACTATCCTCTGCATCCTGCCTCCTGCCTCTCCTGACTGTCTTCACTGCCTCCCACTGCTGCACATACATGTTGGGAATTCAGGCCTTCATTTCTGCAAAACTTCATCAAACAAGATTCTTTGTCTTTCCTTTTGGAAAGCTTAGTATTGCATGGTATGTCTTTTAGCTTCACTATCTAACACATGTAAGGAGGAGAAATCTCAGAGAATTAACTCTGCACCAGGTCATGATGTTCTTAGAGGGAGATTCAAGCAGAAGGAAGAGAACAGTGCGGTATCAGTGCATTACCTTGATTTCTTTGAATACAAGGACTCCCCACATTGCAGCAACAAGGCCAGGACCCTAAAAAATAAGATTCACTTGTGCATCACAGTATTTCCTTAAATTCTTCCATCTTCTCATTATGTTTTTCAGGTTTCATGAATTTTGCCTGAATGGCAAATTTAGACCTTTCTATTCTGTATAATTACAGGGCTCACAGCAAAAGTATGAAAATCACCAAAATCTTTATGAAAAAAAAAAATCTTCCGGGAGGATTAAAGAAGTGCAAGATGTTTTCAGAGAAGGCACAATTTCATTCTAAATTAAACTGCAGTGGCTGTTATACATTCTTTCAGTAGTCTCCAAGCGACAAGCCTCACCTTAGTCCAAACTACAGACTTTCATCTGTTATTACATTTCAAAAGACTATTCAGGTGTCTTGGCAGCTACCATGACTCTGCCTAATATTTTCTTTATTATCATGACTAACTAGTTGTACAAAGTTTGCATTTATCACTCAGCGTGAAACCAAAAGACTGGAACATGAAACTATTTCCTAGATACCAGGCATCTGGACAAAACGCAAAGCCAGACAGAAAGGTCACAAAAACTACTGTTTATCAATGATTCTGTTTGAGAGATTTCCTAGCAGAAACAGTGATACACAGTGATAATTTACAGGCATTCCTGGAAATACTTTCCCCTGTGAAAGTAGTGATCTGAATTCCAGTGACTGATGGGAAAATATTATCACAGTATGACGCAAAAATTGGATGTTGGTGCTTCCCACTAAAATGGCTCTGGAGCTGCTCTCAGAAGTACATGCCAGGTGTCTGAATGGTAATCTTGCCCTCTCCATTGACAATGCAGCTGATGGGACACAGATGGAGGTAGCAGGAGACAATGTCTTGTGTTGAAGGTGTTTGTGGGCTACTGTTTCTTAGTGGAATTGCCAATCTTTATTTATAAGTTAGCTTGGGTTTTACTTCACTTTCTCCATCATATATATTGCTAGAAGAACTTAAGTTCCCTTTTAAAAGTGAAGGAAATTGTTAAAGGAAGCGATGAATAGCTGTGTGAAATTCTCTGGATGAAGTAGAGCAGCAGTTCCCAAACTGTCGTCCAAATAGGCAGTTTCTCACCAGCACTGTCCTTACACTTTTCATTTTGTGTTTTCATATCCTTTCCCTGTAGGCATACTAACAACCAAAGTTACTAAATCTGCTTAGTTAGAATGATTCTGAGTCTTTTTTTTACTGAGTTTATTCTGATTCATTGCATCTTGAGACAAAGCTTAATGCCTGTTAATGCTGTTTCATTAGTTTGCAGACAAAATATGTCTGTTCAGCAGAACTTTGTTTTTGACACTTAAGAGCTTTCATCTGCCAAAAGTTATCCAAAGCCAAAGCATCATCTATTAGACTGGCAAGCTACAGTACTAACAGTAAACTGCTAGTGACAATTTACGCAGCTTCTGTAAACGTACTGTGCTTTACAGGTGTAACATCAGGAAAATTTATTATTCTTTCATTTGAACAAGGTCATTATTTTCGGCAATACATAACTTTTTAAATAGGTTCAAGAACTGTGGTAAGAAAAATATATGATTCAATTTAGCAAAATGAGTCTTAAAGGATGAAATTCACAAAGGGAGAAGGGCAGAGCAAAGTGTATCTGCTGAAATGAAAATACTTACCTAGCTGGTCAGAGAATGTATACAATGTTTTCATCATCTGAATTCACTGACTATTTAATACTGTTACAGAGCTTGGCTTTTTATTTTAACCTAAACATCTATGCTTTCAGCTCCTGTGTTTTTACACTTAGCATGGGCCAAGATGGTGCTTATCAATCATGTATGTTCCTATAAAAAGAAAGGCTAAGACAGACAAGCAAAATAAGAGGAAATGTGTATTACGGAACAGCAAGCTCCAATTTTCAACTCTATCCCACAAATTGAAAAAGAAAGTCTTCAGTTCTAATGACAGATTTTCATATACTTACTGCAGTATTTTGTATTTTATAAGTATATTTCATATACTTACTGCGGTAATTATTGGAAAGCTGACTACAGCACTGAGGTAGTGATTGGCCATGAACCAGCAGCAATTGGCTACTGCCCAAAGCACACCAGAAACAAACCCTAAAACAACAGATCCCAGTCAAAAACATGCACAACAAGGTATAGAAAGCAATTTGTGGAACACTTAAATTTACAGCCTAATACAGGAACTGAATATTTTAGTACGTTAGCTACTTTGACAGTCTGTCTCTGACAATCTAAATCAAAACTTGAGGGATACAATCAGCTACTCTAGTTGAAGTAGCCAATTAATTAAAGTTCAGGGTTTTCTGGGCAATGTGTCCCCCACTCTGGCAAAGCGTCAGTTTCAGAAGATCCACTGTATGCACTGCCACATTTCAGATTAGAACAAAATTTATCTTTGTTTACTAACCTTAATTAATTAACCCAAATAAGAGTGCTCTTTCAAAACAGACAAAAAGTCAAATGAATAGACTTCCAAGGTTAAGTACAATTTTTGAACTAACCATAGCAAAATGGTCAGAAGAAGTAATTGAAATTAATTGCTAATTTAACAAACAGTCATACCTGGCAGTATGGCCTGGGGATAAACGTGAGGTTTATTTTTTCTGACTGCACAGTAGATCAAGAAGTATATGGTACTTGTAAGAAAAATGCCACTGAAGTGTGCAAAAACATAATCTAAATCTGAAAGAGAAATTACAAAACTAATCAGTCTAACTAACCACTTGTTATTAATTGTAACTAAATTTATTTCACTGATAATATTTCTGTTGACAAAAATACTGTTAATGCTAGTAACTCGAAGTTTAACTGTGGTTGTGAGGAACAGAGCAGTCAGCCTGACCGTGCACAGATCTGCCCATGATACATATGATATTAGAGCTGGACTGCCAAATTGACCCTAGCATTTACTGCAAGCTTTTATGCATCTCTGTGAGATTTTTTTTTTTTTGAAGTTTGTTAATGAAGCTACAATCCTCATTTGAGATTATAAAACTCTGTTGCCCCCTTCTGACTACCTACAGCTACATTCCATACAAAGCCCTGTTTATTTTTCTTTGTGCTGTACATTTAAAGGCAAGACTACTGTACATACGACACACACCCCAAACAACACCGTTTTGTCTTTTTTTCTCTTGAAGAACCTATTACAGTTTTGATCACTATAAACATTAGCAATAATAAAGCCTTTACAGAACATATTTTGATATGTGCTAAAGATATAATATTTCCAACAGGGTAAAGCAGCAGATGTAGCATGATTGCTACTGCAATGACAATGGACATTTTGTCTTGTATTTCTTCAGATATCTAAGTTGCTGTGTTTAAAAGACAAATTGCATATGACACAACAAATATTTTTAGGGCTACGCAGTGCTCTCTGTATCATGCTGCTCTTAAGGAGCTGTTGGCACTAACAGATTGATTTACAGTAAACCATAAGGAAAATGCTTCTGGAGAATTGTTTGAACAGCAGTGCTTGTAATAATACTGTTAAAGCTTACAAGCTCCATTAAAAGGTTTCCATTTCCAAACTGTAAGCTTTTAATTACTCAACTTGCTATATATTTCTTTCAATCATGTTCAGCCACCTTCTATTCCTTTTTTGGTGTGCTAATTTGGCCACTGACATAGCTTGTGCCTTTGTTTATCACATGTTCAAGTCACATGAACTCGGTATTTTGAGAGTACTTGCTTTCCGAATTCATTACCACTGCATTTAATACTGTGAGTTAAGATTGGCATTTTCTGTTCTGTTTTCCATTGGCTTTCTAATGATGCAATTCACCTCTGGGAAAATGAGTGCTATTATTATTATCACTACAACAGACAGTGCAGGAACTGACTAGTTGTTTGTCACCACACATTTCTGAGCTTATTAAGTATTTCATTCTGTGCCTTTACGAAAGCAAAGACACAATGCAGTGATGAAGCAAAATAAAAATCATCTATTAGCATTTACCAAATTGACTTGCTCCTGTATATATAGTGCCATTTCTTCTTCCGTGGTCCTTAATGTAAAGTACAGGTGCAAAACTGGAACCATAGAGTATTCCAGAAACAACAGCCAGGCTACAGCCTCTTTAAAAAGGATAAAAAAAAACAGATAGAAGAGCCTAGTGTTAATTAGTGACACAGAAAACGCACTTAACATAAATCCAGTACTATGGTTTATGACTGTAAACTTTATGAAAGGTGCAAGCAATGCTGTAAAAATAATACATTTTAGCAGACTTTTACTTTGTAGAGTAAAAATGGTTCAAAACAGTAGCTTAGTTATCCTCAACTATCTGGCCAAGAAATACAGACAATTCTTGTTCCAAGAGCCTGCAGTCTGAGTTAGTGACAAGAAAAAACAACTAACTAGTATTCCTTAAAAGCTAAGCTGGTAGAAGTCCGAAGAAAATATATTTAAAACACTCATCATTACATATTATAGATTAGTGCCTCCCACCTTCAATTTCACTGTTGTAGTCTTCATTTGCCTCAGGACCATTCCCAGGATCACTGCCTCCTTGCTCCTCTTTTCCCTCTTCAGAAAACCATGTCCCTGGCTGTCTCTGTGCTCCATCCTGGCCCCAACTGTTTCCACCTGGTCCTTGGACCATTTTTGCTCCCTTACCATATTCACACCTAATGCAGCTGCACACATATCTGTGCATTATATCTGCACACAAGTGGGACTCGTATCTGGAAGTGTGTTGCCAGCTTGGGCTCCTTTTACATTTGAAAGTTAATTTTTACATTTGAAAGTTAATTAACCAGGTGATACAAACCAGCTCTGTAATTATGCACTTACTGTTTTATTTTACTCTGCAGATACTGTTCTTATATGATAGTAATTAATACTCTGACTTTATCAGTAAGATAAAGCACACTGAACAGTGAGAATTACCTAATTAGTCAAACAGCTATGCGCACACACATATGCATACTGTACCAATATTTTAGAAACTGATATTTATTTGTTCGTAACTTTTTTGTAGATTCAGTTCAGGACACAAATTCTGCTCTTGCTCTGTGGACAATCACCTTTTTGGCTACTTGGCCTACAGCAATAAAAGAACTGTTAATAACTTACATGACTCTCTTTCTTGTTGGAGACAGTCTGTTCACCCACGAGTCATCAGAATTATTTTCAGAAACATTAATAGACTGCAGAAAAACATAAGCTTTTATTCAAATCTTAAAAAAAAATCAGAAACATATTCAATTCAACAGTTTTCACTAAGAAAATTAAAAGTGGAAGGAGAAATGAAATAAATTTACAAAGCTGCCCTGAACAACAACAAAAACAGAAATATGTTTGGAAATGAAACAAACTATAGAAAAGGATCTACCTGCCTGAAGTTTAGTGTCTGTCTATGGACTTTGGGTTTGCTACAAAATAAAGCATCCACAAACATTTCTTTTTGTCGGAAAATGGGTCTGAATTTCAAAACCTGTCCTTCCTTAAATTTGATAAACAATTTCACCTATAGATTTCACTTGCAATGTGTGCTGACCTTTTGCTGTGCCATCACCTGCTATCAGAGTATTGGGACTATTTGCAAAATGGATGTTACATCCCTGACCACAAAACAAAGACTTGTAATATCCCTGTGTCCAATTCTTTGTCTTTTGGGTTTTGTTGTGGAACATCTAAGGACCACTGAGCACCACCATACACCTCTGAGGGATACTGTATTCACCTGGCAATTTAATTTTGGTAACTGACCTACATTAGTAAGAGCAGAGATAGGGAATGGTGGTGGGAATGGACTGTTCTCCAGCTTTTGTTGCCTGCTTTGGGCTCCCAAAGGAGTGATAGCCAGTCTGGAACCAGCCCCTCATCTCTAGCTGGTGCCACATCCAATGCTGAGAACCAGAGAACTTTAACAAGCACTTTGACAATCTTGGCTCTGTAAGGTGGCAAAAAATCTGGTGGATAAGAGTTATGAACCCTGCTGCCTTTCATCTAAGCATTATCTTTCTTTATAGTTCAGTTTTAGTTCCAAAAAGAGCACAGGAAAAGACTGAGTATTTATATAATCTATGTCAAAATGAAAAAGGACTACTAAGCCATCCAAAGCTGACAGTAAAGAAAACAGGACAAAGCTTTTTTTATTTGTTAACATTTGACTAGATATACAAGATCCACAAAACAAATAAAAAACAGAAGTATTTATGCAGTTTTATGTAGTTTAGCACAAATCCTAACAAATCTGGTTAACATTAAGGGTTTTTTTTGTTTGTTTGTTTTTAAACTGCTACCTATTTTCACTGCTGTAAAATAACAACTCTAGAGTACTTACACTTTCTCTCAGTAATGGAGTTCTTTCTAATGAAACCGAAGAACTCTGCACTTCAGTTTTTACAAAAAAAAATATGATAGCACTGTGAAGAGAAACAAATGCCAAAAAACACCACAGGTCAGCTCATAAGGACATAATACTCAGCTTCCAGAAACAAAAGCTATTTGAAAGCATATTACTTATTTCATTTTCATTACTATCCCAGCATCTCTTCAATACATCTTTAAAATGCAGCTGTTTTACAAAATTTTAAAACACACACACAAAGTAAGGAACTGCAGGAGTCTCTGCATCACTTCATAGTTCTCTCTTCTATATAATGAGATTGAAATGTCTCTTTTTAATGATGTGCAGCTAGTCACATGCTAACAACGCTGGCTTTAAGTCAGCAGTGCCCTTGTACCAGGCCAGATACATACAGAAACATTTGCATGGAAATTCTACATGGAACTTCAAACCTGCATAGAATTGGACTGATGCTCACAAGGAAAGTTAGCTTGTGCCTTCTGTTATATGGAAGTCAGGCCTCCTGCGTATGTACAAAGAGAAAATGCACTGCCCAGTGCAATGAGTGAATAAGGTGGAATAAGGAAGGGAAATGTTACTAATATTCCCAGCTCGGTGAAATCATGTAACTCCATGAAACCAGAAATGGCAGGGTTTTTTTGGTTTTTTTTTTTTTTTTTTTTTTTNTTTTTTTTTTTTTTTTTTTTTTTTTTTTTTTTTGACATCGTTTGTTTTGCTTCTTTTTAATGCAAGATATTTTATGATTGGGAAGCTGATTTACAGCTTCTCAAAGCTGTAAATACTGTCCCCATCAAGAGTGATTCATCTCCTGCTGAAATGGAGAGACATAAAAAGATGTCAACTCCTCCAGAAGGACTAAGCAAATGCACAGGTCCCACGCGGAAGGCTCAGATGAAATACACGCTGTGAGCTCTACAGGCGACACACACAGGTTTTGTGCAGTCTGCCAGGAAAATATTTCTGGTCGGGATCTTTTTCCTTGTTGACTGCTTTTCCATGGTATCTCAGAAGGAGGCAGGAAGCAGGTGGTGCACTGAATAAATCCATCAGGCAGGGATAGCAGCACTGCTACTATTTTGTGAATGCCTCACAAAAGCATGAACTACACATAAGGGTACAAAGGTTATCTGCTCTCAGGAAAGAGGATGAGTAGAAGCAAAATTCATAACGGGCTCCACTGTCTATGTGACCATAACATCTCCTTTTCTCTACAGGCACTATGTGTATGGACCATTTGCCATGCTTATGGTAAGACTACTGTCCCCGGGATTTTGAGCTATACATCTTCTCCTAGAAAGACCTTACCAGCCACCCAACTGGAAAACACGGATGCTGCTACATAACAAAGACTCTCTTTCCTCAGGGTTCATCTCAAAATATGCACTCGTAGAAATAATAAGAATGTAAGCAGAGATGCCTCTGAAGTTCACAGAGAAAATCCCTGCTTGGAAGTTCTTGAAAGTGTAGCTGAGCAGCTACAGGACGGGAAACTATACTGGGCAAGAGATAATGCAAAGTCTCAGGCTTCTGATGCTCCTAAAGAGATCTAAGAAGGGGTCCTATTCTACATTAGGAGGAGGGATTCGTACCACTAACTGAAGTGAGGTAGGAAATTTCAGAGAGATTTTCTCCCCAGGATTTTACTGAACATTTTTACTGATAATTATTTTCCTCTTTCACAAGATTTAGGTAAAGTGAATTATATGAAACATCTAGTCAATAAGAAAGTAAATGTACCTCTGTTTCACCTTGGCCATGCCTACCACCATAAAAATATATTTCCATGTTCATGAATACCCATTTCAGGACTCTATTGGAAATAAGATTTGCTTCTATTCTGAAATATAGAGCTGACCAGCTATATGTGGACAACTCATGATTTAGGTGATAAATGAGCTTGCAAAATGTACCTTATTTGCCCTCTGGTTGTCAATAGACTTTGTTATGCAATAGACGACATTTTGCGTTATAGGAATGAATTATAACAGTATTTTTTTTTTTTTACCTCAACAACGAAAGTCCAGCTCCAATATAATTTAAAATGGGTCTTGATACTTCTTCTGGGTCAATTCCAAACCAACCAAACCTGAAATATTTAACTAGTTTCACTTAATTACACTGACCACATACATGCACATAAATTATAACTAAGTCCAGGAATTCTTCACTCATACAATTGATTCTACTCAGGCCCAGATTCACAGTATTTCACTAGTGCTTTAGCTGGTTTGCAAAAAGATAGATTTTTTAAAAACAATCTCTAAACTAATTAAAATCAACTTTTTTTTTTAAATTTGTGAGTTAAATTATTTTATCAGCCTGTACTCTAGAAGAAAAAAATACAATGTACTAGTTTCCCATTGGCAAATAACATATTTATTCAACAATTTATGTTCATGAATATGAATGGGCATTTTTTTCCTATCGAGAAAAAGAAGAAACACAAAATGACAGAATAAAATAATTAGCCTAGGTATTTTTTCCTTAGGGGAAAAAGGATCTTTTGTCTATGATAAATGCTCCTTACTAGTGATAATATTTTCGCTTTAGTCACTAATGAAGAAACAGCAACATTAAGAACATGAGTTAAGACGTATATGTGCTCACCTTGAACTTGCCCAGCCTGTTAACAAATTAAAGGAGGCCCATATCAAAAGACCAAGAGCCAAGCCAATAGTTTTAACAATAGGGACAACAGTAACATTGCCTGAAATACAAAATCCACATAATTAAGATCAGTCTATTAAAAGACAGAATAATACATTAGACACAGACTTAATATCATCTTTTAAGATATTTTTGGTGTGATTTTTACTACCTACAAAAAGCTGAAAGCACTAACTAAGGCCACCCAGCACCTGCAACATCATTACTCACAACACTTGCTATAAGGGTAAAGGTCTATTAATGCTGAGACTAAGAAGAACACAGCACACCTTACATATAGAAAAGCTTTTATCAATCCTTATTTTCTTAATGAAGAATTAGGGTTACTTTGTGTTTCAAGGAGTAAAATCTTTTTCTCCTTACCTGTAGCCCACACAAAACCCCCAAGCATAGCCAGGGGCCAAAATCGGGGGCAGTTCTGGATGAGATTGACCACCAAAGAAACCATCCATATAGACGCACATAGAATCCATTGGAAAAACATTCCTATAGAAAAATTAAACGTGTACAAATGGTTAAAAAAAGAAAACTAGCATAATATCTCACATGTGAATCTCTTACACCTTAACCTATTACTTTTTAGGTGAAATAATACAATAAAAATGAAATGTGGGCATCTCCTTTGCCAATTTCAGGGAATTAGTATGTTACAACACATTTAGAGATATTTTCTAGGGTGGAATATTAAAAATCATACTTTTTCTTACTACGAATTTTCTGCACATAATCACAAAAGACACTTTGCTGGGCAATACTGCACAATCCCCAATTCTGAGATTTAGACAGGTTTCTGACAGAAAGGGTATTAAGCTACTGCAAACATCTCCCAGCCCAAGAGCACCCAGCACAGCTTCTGAACAGGACAAAATTTCCTTGCTATTTTAATTTGCGCTACTTGGCACATAGGCTTTTTCACTAACTAAATAAACTGAAGATATCTTGGTTCATCTCTTCTACCTTTGCAAATCCTCTAAGAGTCAACAGTTAACTTTAACAGTTAACTTTATAACTTTATGCCAGCTGAGCTAAGACTTGTTAGCATTGTTATTTCCAGCCAGTTTTGCAGTAATTGTTACAATAACACAATGCCAGATTTGTTAATCTAGGGATCTGGTAACTGATTATGTCTCTCATAAATGTGAAACTGAAACAGGAAGCCAGTACAGCAAAGTGATAAAATTCTAAATAGGAAATGGAAACAATTGTTTTCTCTCACTGAGTCAACAGATATAACTATTAAAACTTCAATTTCTGATTGCTTTTGTGTTATCTTATGTCTACAAAAGAAGGGCAGTACTCCAATGTCCAACAATTTGTGCAGTGTAAATAATATTGTCAGTATATATTTTAGCATCCCCATGGAGGAAGAAGAAAGGACATTCTACTTTCCATTGTGAAATGCTTATGAAACGCATATCACAACTGTTAAAAGTGCACAAAAACTTTTAAGAAGCTTAAAGTTTTGCCACATTGTTAAGAATATATTATTGCTTTATACTCTAACAGTAAAGACAGACATGCTCCATGGATCAGGAATGTGACGGCATTTATAATTCTACTTACAGAAATTTCTTACCAGCAAAAAATATAAAGTAAATAAAAATATAACCAAATTGTTTACCATCACCAGTATCATATTTCTTAACAGGCACGAAGTTTGTCCCAAATAAAAGGACAGCTACTGCAGAAGATGTAAAGCCAACAGCTAGATCTGTTCCATTACTGCTGTTAAAGGTGTTAGAAGCTTTCCAGGCATTCATTTCTGTTCTGAAGCTGTCTCGTTTTGTTGTTTTACTGTGGGTCTTGACAAACTCTGTAATAAAAAAGTGCAATTAAATATGCAGACCACAACAATACTCATACAGCTTGGAAACAGATAACTTAAAGAAGCCTGCATTTCTACCTCTCAGTAGCAAAGAAAAGTGACAAAGGAAACTGCAGAATTGCATGAACAGCTGCAATAAAACTTGAATGAAGTGTAACTTGAGAAACACTCTCACACACACAAATTCACTTTTGTATATCATAAGCAACTCGAAACTTGCAGCATGCAACTTGAAAACATGCAGCAACATAAATAGTGAGATGCGCTCAAAGGGTATGAAGATGACAGTGTACGGGAAGCCCTGGAGATGCCCTGTCATCACATTCCTAACTTCTGAACCAGAAAGGCCACATTAAAGGGTGGGATATGGGTTCATGAGGTGCTCTAATTGATATAAAACATGAGTAAAGGGTCTTCTTTTTTTCAATGTGGGGATGAGAAGATGCTGCCTAAAGCTTCTTCCTTTGTCCTACACAGCTACAGTTAAGTAAAGACAGACGAAGATTTTTTTCATCCCATAATGACAGTATTTTAATTGGACATTCATCTGGAGGCTATGCCAACAGATGTAGTGCCATGTATATGCTTTTGATATTGATCATGACGTTGACAGATGTCTCAGGTTGTGTACTCTGAGAACACAATCATTGTAAACATTATCCTAATACCACACTTAAAAATTATGTGCAAGGGAACTGTTTGGAATCTTAACTTCAAATGCTTGAAGTGCTTAAGCTCCTCTAAGCAGCATTCACTGTATCTAACACTCATCTGCAAAATATGCCTTGCCTGGGACGTGCGGGCACCAAGCCACGCAAGCAGCAGCGTCGGGATTCCTTCAAGGACTGACCTCACAGGCTGAGCAACACTGCAACGCCGCAGGCACGGGCTCGGATGGATAAAGCCTGACGTCCGCTATCTTCATTCCATCAAACTTGTTGACTCGCTCAGTTAATACATTGGATTCCACCCGTGGCACGTAAGGCAGTGGAGCTGGCTTTGGCACAGGAAGGACTTCAGAGAAGTAGAGCTGGTTGCACTGCAGATCTGTGAACATAGGACTCGGCTATTTAGCCTTTAATTAAATCATTATTTGGGTAAAATATTAGGAACTTTTGAGAGTAAAAGTAGTTTTTCAGTCTTTTTTTCGTCTTATTAGTGTATAGAGAAATAATATTTTAAAATATCCTTGTATCTACTATAAGGAAACTGTGCTGCCAGGCAGGATAGTTTTCTGTTTGCTTTTTACCCTTTAAATTCCCTATGTTGCGCACAACTGGAGAGCTGGAATCCAAAAATACAAAGAAAACCAAACTGCTAAACATCTGTGAAAGAATACGCTTTATTTGGACTGATTAAAAGTCTCCATCTTTCCAATCTTCGGGGTATCTGGCCTTCAAAATTTGGTTTAATGTCAGGACAAACTTTCAACTCTGTTTCAACACTCCAAAACTCAGCTGGACAGGGCCTTGAGCAACCTCATCTAATTTTGCCCAAACCCCTGCTTTGTGCAGGCGGTTGGCCTAGATGACATCTCAGTCTCCTGCAAGCCAAATTACTCCATGATTATAGGACCAAAAGCAAGGGCTCATTAAAATCCCCCTTGGTGCTCCCTGATCCTGGGAACTGCCAGGCTGACTCGCCAGGAAGCCTCTCCCCACCACCAAACCGGTGGCACTTGCTAAAGCTGCCCAAATACCAGGATGCAGCAGCAACCACAGTCATCGTTTCACAGGCAGTGCCGCTGGGGATGCAGTCCCTTCGGGGCAGTAGAAATAGTATAAAATAGTGTCGGTGTATTTTGGATTTGTTACACTAATTTCACTTGTTTTAACTGCATTAGAAGGTCTTGTTTTGTGTTTTCAAGACCCCTGGGGAACATCCAACCGCTTTATTCCCCCGGGGAAGGAGGATGACAGATGAGGCCGCTTGCTTCACGTGGCCACACGGCCTTGCCGCAACCCTGGCATGCAAGCACAACTCCCTCCAGTGCCTTCCCAAAACCTGGGACTCAAAACATTGCCAAAACCTGGAGGAAACCGCTCATACTAATCGAGCAGGTAGTTCAGAGCCTGCTTGCCCTATTCCCAGCTGACCTGTATGCTTCTCCTGTAATCTATTTCCAATTAAGGCCGCGTATTTCCGTTCTTAATTTAACAGATTCCTGCCGTTTACGTGCTGTCCCGCCGCCGCCAGGTCGGCAGGGGCCTCTGAGCACCAACCCTCCCCACGACACACGGGTTTGCGGCGGCAGACCCGGCCGCACGCAGCGCCGCGGCCGCCGCCGCCCTCAGCCCCGCTCTCTCTCGCCATGGCGCCGCTGCCTCCGCGCCCTGCCTGCTCACGCGGCGCCTCTGCTTACTCACAGGCCCGTCCCCGCCGCTCCGGCTCCCCGCTGGGGCTGCCTCGGCGGCCCGCCTCCCTCCCCGCCCCCGCCATGGCCGCCAGGGCGCCGCGCGTTCCCCTTCCTTCCTCCCCGCCCGCCATTACTGCCCCGCCCCGGGGCAGCGCGCGCGCTGTAATGGCGGCGCCGCGGGCGCGGAGGCGTTATGGCGGCGGCCCCGGGGTGCCGGAGCCTTGGAGGCCGCCGCTGCCGGGGCCAAAGCAACCCCTTGGTGGTCGTGAAATAATGTGGAAATAGGCGCTCATGGTTTAAAACGACCCCCCTCCCTGGCCCAAAGGGGATCTGATGAGATATTTTTATTTCATTCCATGTTTTAGCGGAGGTTCTTCTGCCTGTGCCTCGCACCAGCATCACACCTCACACCTCTCTTGCAGACTTGGCCATGCAAGGTCAGGAGGCAGAGGCGAGGTTTCCTGCTTGCCTGCTTGCCTCCTTGGCCCTGGCAGCAACCAAGCTATAAGGTCTTTTGCAGTGCAAGAAGAGATTTTTTTTTTTTTCAAATTTCCCTGTAAGGATTTGACCGAGACCAATGAAAGCCTAGACCATTAGTCAGCATGTTTAGTCACGAAGGAAACATTTCTGTCTACCCTTTTGGAGGACACTTTCCAGATGGCAGCTCAGATTCATCTCCTTGAAAACACAGCATGAGCCGTCAGAAATAATGTTTCGTATTTGGAAAATCAAATCTGTGTTATCCATAGCAATGATACACAGCTTTTCTCACGAGTAAGTCCTCAGGCCCCTAGACTCCGTAAAGCTAAGACTGTGTCATCCATCACTCATTTTAACATAAATGTCTGTACATGTGGTATTTAGAGAGATGAACTGCAGAGGTCTCTATGGAAACAGTTTAGCTGTAGTGCATCCAAGGGAAACAACCGGCCTTACTGTTCTGGATAGAGACATACTGGCTGTTTTATGGTATTAATAATAATACTATATTGCCATGTTGTTACAAATGCTTTGTAATCTGCATTTATTTCTTCAGATATGGTATTCATTACCCCCAAAGGCTGTACTTAATCTAGATTAAAGAAGGCAGAGGAATACCTAGGATAGCTATTGTAGGAAAGGAGCATGAATAATGATTCAGATGAGATGGAAGAGGCTATATTGGTAGGATTAAAAAGGATGAAAGAGGTAAAAAGCTGCAAATGAATTCAAATGGGAGGATTATTTATGTGTAAACTACATGAACTCTTTTTAAGAACCTGCTGGTGAATTAATGAATCTTGGGAACTTCCAAAAAATGGGTTGCTACAGTTCTTGCAGTTTCAGAAATTTGAAACTGGAGCAGAGAGTTTGGAAGGTGCGGGTTTAGGCTGCCAGCACATGAGTCAGAAGGCAGGAGATTGTGGGTCCTGTTCACTGGCAGAGCGTACTCATTTCCTGCAGGATGCTGCTCGTGCTGCCCACAGGTTGGCCACACTGTCAGAAGTTAAAACTAATAACAAGAAGAACAACAACAACAAAAAACAGAAGAAAATAATCACAAATGTGTAATTTGGTTATTCATTTACGTTTTCAAAGGTACATGAAAATACTTCTTAAATTCCTCTCTTCCCTCCACTGCTATTTTCCTGTAACACTTTTGATATTCCTGTGCACCTAAATTTAGAAAGAGATAACACTGACCATGGAATATGGGTATATAAAGAAGTGACAGGAGAAGAAATTGACTTTAGTGGATGCAGATGGCAATATCACAAAAATAGTGTAGAGAAAAAAATAGAGACATTGCAGGCTAAATATAGGTAGGCAAAGTACAATAACCGAGGCTGGAATTTGTTCAGATAAGTAGCATTGTTCAGTCTATTCTTTCAAAAAGATTGCTCTGGAATTTTTTGTGACCACAAAGAAAGTGCCCTTTCAGCTCAGCAATGCCCTCCACAACAGCTTCAGCCTTGTAATGATTTAGAAGACCGAGCACTGCCAACCTGAACAACAGACATTTTCTTTGTGTCCTCTGAAACACAAAGAAATGTTTGTTTTCCAGGCAAATCCATAGCCATTTCATCCGTGAATTATTCTGTGAAATACTAGTAAGATTGTGAGCTGTGTGTCACAAGAGCCATTTCTTGATATGTCTGCTTTTAAATATCCAAATATGAAAGTCTGAGGCAAACATCTCTTAAATTATCAGGATATTACATATACAGGATATTCCTGTTTTGTTCAGTTCCAGCCACTTTCCATTCCAAAGACTTTAGCCGCACAACATTTAAAGCAGGAGTTATCCGTTATCAACATGCAAAATAAAGGGAATATTATTGTTATAATCACATTAAAAAAAAAAAAAACAAACTCACCAGTCAACACTGTACATAAGTGGGACAGCATATTTAAATTTCTAGAGTTAAAAAGGAAATCAGGAGCGAAAAACATTATTCCAGACCCTTTTGCGCTCCCCTCCAACTAATCTCTTAAAGATTTACAGAGGAAGATTGTATAGCTTACAAAATTTAGAAATGTTAAAGCAAAAGGAACAGTTAGTTGCCTAAATTGGCTGAGTTTCAGCACTGCTTGATTGTAATGATGAGGTAATGGTATTGCCTAGACGGAAGAACTGCACATTGTAAAACAGCATAATAACTTATCTAACCCAAGTGACTCAGTGCCAATAGCAATATAAGGTAACAAAATAGATGTAATTCTAAGACATTCAAAAGAAGTACTGTGAAGTAAAAGCTTCTTGATGGATTATTTTCTATCAAAATCACTGCAAGTCAACACAGAATCCAGGAGGTGTAACTAAAAGATCTAGCTACATGGCATTATTTATCCTTAAAGGTATGAGCATATCTTAGGCATTTCAAAGATTTTCTGCATGCTTCTTTGTAAATATGTAGGCAATTCTACTGTGAGGTTGCAGTATCTAATTACCCTTATTTTCTCTAATTTTAGCCATGCAATTTTGCTGATACTTTGTACCCTGTGCTGTTACAGGAGGTAGTTCTCACTGTGAGCGATTCATAGCGCTCTGTTGGTCAGATGGGCTGGAAAGCTGATGCCTCTCGCTTGTGATTGCTCCTCTTTTAGAGGGAGCCCCGAGAGTCTAAACTGATCACAAAATGTCCATCTCTGGCAACTCCTTTGGAGTGTAAAACCAAGAGCTTGTTTAGTAACTGTAACCACATATCTGCTGATACTATTGATACACTTCAATTAAAATTTGTTTGAATTAATTGTTCTTGTTTGGGAGACATCCCGTCAGTCAAATTTGAACTAGAAAAGAGGTAAGAGCTGTAGTGGTCAAGGAGTTTTCCCTGAGAAATCAGTTCTGGAAAAAAAGTAGGCAATAAGAAGGCCCCTTTCCTTGTGGAGGGCAGGTTTCAGGGATTCTTAATGCTGCAGGACACGTTTTAGACAAAGAGTGAAAAGTGATGACCAGTGGAAAAAAAATCCACCCTTATGGAAAACGCAAATTTATCACTAACGTGATAAATATAAACTAAGGTTTATAAATATAAACTAAGGTTTATATTTACCACTTTAGTGATATATTTCCCTTGGTATTAATTATGGAAATGAGAGTTTCTCTGTTGGTTTGAATTACAGCAAACATGTACATTTTATTATTTTATGTTCAGAGGAGGCAAGGAGTCAGCAGTGACAGCCTCGCCACTGTCTCACTGCTTAATTCTGTGCAGGCCCTCAGCATCTCCCTGCCTCAACTTTTCCATCTGCACAGTGACAACGTTATGCCTCCCTTTGGAAAGCACAAATAGAAAACGCACTGTTGTTGCTTAGTAGCCTATTTCATAGGAAATTTTAAAAGCCACTGTCTGCTTTTTGTTTTGATGCAAGAACATATGATTCTCAAATGCTATAAAATTCCAAGGGCCTTTCTTTTTTTCTTTTTTTTTACTGTAGAAAATGGGAATTTCTTCAGTACATTTGCATGCAGTGCACTAGAGGGCCCTCAGGAGTTAGAAATGGATGGAATGTGCTTTCAGAAGGCACATACTTCAGAGGACTTTTCATTACAGAATTTAAAATAGAAGTTTCTTTTTTTTTTCTTTTTATAACGTGTGGTTCATGTAAGTTTATTGCAGTTCGTATGCAAACAACCTCTCAGCACAGTTAGCCTCCTAACTGTATTCAGCTAGCAATGAAATAGCAAAAATGTGGACCATACTTCAAAATGCCATATGTGCTAGAATACTTGGGGAACGTCAGCTTTTACTAAGTTATTTGTGTTAACCTAAGGAATTTACCAGAACAAAGAATGAGACAAGATGAATAGGTAAGAGATTTTTTTCCTATACTAAGTATACAATGTGTACTTACTGTATTTTTGTTCCTTTGACAGGAAGTATAAGTCACTACAATTTTATTTGAAAAACTACAGCCAGATCCTATTTTATGGCTTCACAAGTCTGTAAAGATTAACCATCTTTCACGTTTAATTTGGGCTTATGAAGTGTATGAACTGTATTCATTTTAAACCAGGGACATCTGGCACTGCTAATACTTTTTTTTTTCTTTCTTTCTTTTTCAGTGTGTGAATATGTGCATATTAAACTACTAAAGTTTCTGGTTAGTTAATACTGTATAATTTATATCATTGATGCATAACATGAGGTGTAGTGAGGGCTTTGCTTCATAAGAAAAAGGTGAGTGTGATCTGAGCTAAACAAGCTTTTCTTCTAATGTTGGAATACAAGTGAGATTGCCAATTAAGTCTGCATTTTGTGATGTTGGTATTTAATTAATACTGTAATTAGAAAGTGAAAGATGTATGCTAGCATGTCTCTAGATGCATTCTGGCTGTCTCAGCTAAAACTTCTCTGTGTCTCTTAAATATTAGCTTCGCAGATGCTGTATTACTTATGTGAATAATGAAATGTTCCGACTGATTCTTTTCTTTTTGGCAGTTTCAAAGGGGAACTTCAGCTATTTTAGAGCACAAGTCAGTAAACTCTGCTTACGTAGTTGCCTCCATTCATTCTCTGAAGCCAATCACTTCCCCTGTGGCGGCTGATAAGAATTTAACAGCTTGCTGAGGTGGAGTGTCAGTATCCTTAGTACTAAACACATTCCCAGGCACATCAGTAGCCTCTGTCCATCACCCATGCTGGAAGCTGCTTGGAAAAGGAGAAGTAGAAATCGGGGAAGGGAAATCATGCATCATCATCCTGGCTGGAACGTACTGAAGACTTTATGCTTTTTTCATCATGTGGATTCGCTGGAGAAATGACCTTCTTTGATCAGCCAGGGAAAACCAAAAACTGGTTAATTTGCCCCCTGTGCCCACCACGAGTGCTGAGGCTCTGGACCTGCAGGCGCCCGAGGACAAGGAGGAATCTGCTTGTGGGCACAGCCTGCGTGATCTACCTGGGCTTCCTCGTCAGTCAAGTGGGGCATGTTTTGCCCCAGCACAAAGGAGGACCCTCGAAGAGCAGCTCCAGAAGTCTCCAGGATGTAGCCCAGACTCCTTTTCTGGGCATCCCACTGGATGGCACCCTCTCACCACCCAACTTCCAGGAGCCCCAGCTGGGTGGCAATGGCACCTCGGTGTCACCCAACGTGGTTTACATCACCCTGCGGTCCAAGCGCAGCAAGCCTGCCAACATCAGGGGCACCGTGAGGCCAAAGCGCAGGAAGAAGCATGCCGTCCCTCTGGCCTACGGGCAGCACTTCCCAAAAGCTGCTTTCCCTGGCCGGGAGGAGACCTTCGGCCAGCAACCAGGAAGGGCCGCGCGTGCCGCAGCACCCGCTCCGGAGACCAGGAGGCACCACCTGGATGAACACAGGGATGCAGAAGTGGCCATCAGGGGGAGGGCTGGCAGGAGACCTTGGGGGGTTCCTGGAGGTGTGAAGGCACAGCCCCAGGCCCAGGAAAGCAATATCAGGATTTACAGCAAGAGCTCTCCCTCTTGGCTGAGCAAAGACGACATCCTAAGCATGCGTGTGCTGGCAGACGCTCCCATAGAGAGCATCCAAGAAGAACCTTCCCATAACGGAGTCCTGGTAGTATTTGGGAAGGGCTCCCACCCACCAGGAACCGCCTGTGATCACGGGCACTGCGGCATCATCAAAAGACCCCTTGACATGAGCGAGGTGTTTGCCTTTCATTTGGATAGGATCTTGGGGCTAAACAGGAGCCTGCCCTCGGTAAGCAGGAAATCGGAGTTCTTCCCAGGTAATGCATTCCTGTGATTTTTCAGCTTCCAGGTGGGGTGCTGAGCTTTCCCTCCCCTTCCATGTTAGCAGTGGGACAGCAGCAGGCTTTTAACTCCTGCTAGGCTGAGAACTAATCCTGTTGTTACAGAGGAGTAAAGCCGATGGTTGTACATAACTTACGCAGGGCTATTGTCCAGTGCAAAGGGATGCAACACCCTGGAACTTACTCAGTAGGAAAATGGAATTGCTGAGAGCAATAACAATTTGCTCTCCATAAAAGACTGGAACGAGAGAAAAAAAATAAAGGTGTCTTTGACAAATTTCACATAATACATATTTCTATATATTCATCTCTGTGGAATAAATGGTAGGAAAGAAGGTTTGTATTTAGTCAGAGCACCTGCTGTGAGAAGTAAGGGAAGTTCTGAAGCAGGTTGATGCAGCTCCAGGGGCACTAATACCCCTGGGAACTGAAACATAGAAAAAGGTCGTCCCTCTCCCCTCATAATTTAAAAAGTTTCCTGTATCTCATTGAATCCTGCTTGACATTTTGAGATGTGTTACACTTCTCATCTGCACACATTTATATTGTGTAGACAGAAATAATACACAATAGACATTGGAATATTCTTGTAGCATGACTCACATAAACAGATTTCAATTAAAAGCTTGATATTTTTTGTCCTAAGCTGAAATTAAAGATAGATTTTAGACATGCAATGTGAGATAGAAATAACCCTACTTTTAACATTGCTATCTTGTTGACAATGTCTTCAGCCTTTTATTTTTATACGTCACAATTCCCAATCCAAGAGGTCTACATTGTATTTTAATGAATCACTGCTAAAGTGGGTAGCTATTTGTTTTTGCTGTGCATTTGTCGCTGCTGAAATTAGCTTATACAAAATATTTTTAATATTAGTCTGCGTTTCTTCAAACAAAGGGGTAAAGCAGGAATGCCTTTCTAAAATGGGACAGCCGGAAGAGGACCTCATGACCTCTGATTTGGTCCTGCCTTGCAAACCTTCCCTTTGGCAGCCTGCACAGCAACGTGAACGAATCTCTAGGAACAAGAGTCCGGTGGCATTTGAGTATTGTTAATACTTGCGCGGAGCATGGAAGATGCACAGCTCATTTTTCGGAACAGGCTGAGGAGCTGTCAGGAGCACTCGAGGTAGTTCAGTGAGAGGAGCTCTCAGTGTGGCTGGCAGATTCCAGGCTGCGGGCTCAATGTTGCACTGAGGCAGCAAGTGTGCCTTGGGCTGCCCGGTGTCACCCACCCCTCAGCACGTTTTGAGCTCTCTGGGGCGGAGGGAGGGTCGTTCTGCTCTCTTTAATTCTCTTTTCCTCATAACTGGTCCTGTTCCTATAGCAAAAAGCGTGTTGCTAGGTGATGGAGAGGAAAATAACATTCCTTATTTCGGTCTTGTTTCATTCTTTCCAGCTAAAGGGTGAGCAGAGGATTTGGAGCAGTTACTGTACCTTGTCTCTCTCCATTCCTCATTTAGCCTGGAAACATGTGGGAGCTCATATGCCTCCTATCTAGTTGAGCTCATTAACATTTGCATGCTTTTATTTGGCATAATCTCTTACATGAACTATACATTTTAATAGAAAGCATCTTTGTGAAAATGAACAAAAATATGTCCTTAAAATCAATGTGAACAGTGAACAAATCCATCTCTATAACACGCATTCAAGTTTTAGATGGGCACTCCAAATGTTTTTACAGGGCTGCTCGTGTGAATCATGATTTTCATATGGGAAAGAAAACAATCCGGGCTTAGGGGCAGTGCCTGTGTATGTGCACAGCTCCTGGGCTGACACATCTCTCTCCGTGACACATCCCTTTAGCTTGCCCCAGTGGTGATGTGATAGAATGAGACAGGTTTGATGTAGCATTAAAATCTTAAAAAATGGGCTTCTCAAAACTGTCACTCGTTTTGTCGAAAGCACTTTCAAAGAAGCACTTAGTAAATCCCTGTACAGATTTGGCTTCCTTTATTCCCACAGTTCCCCCACTGATTTTTTTTTAAAGTCGGACACAATATTGAATGCCAGTGGCACTGTGTCTACTGGCATTCTCTAGTTAATGGTAAACCCTGTACAGTGTCTACTGCCAGTTAACTTGTCTACTGCAAACGGGCAGAAAAATCTGGCAGGATAATTGTTTTGCTCATTTTTGTGACTGATTGGACAACTGTAAGAAGCCTGTGGAACACAAATGGGTGAAGCCTTTTTTTTTGAATTTCATGTTACAAACTAAGAAACTGTGATTCTGAGTACATGCAAGTAGATATTAATTATTAGCAATGCTAAATGCAAAATGCCCTGTAAGAGCTAAGAACAAACAAGTCTTGTAGGATCATTACTTGAACGTCCAAACCTAAGATACCAAAGAGATTCACTTGAATGACCGTGTTTGGGGTCAGAGCTTGAAAGCACGGCCTGATCTTAGTGAGTTTGCACAGAAGCCAAATAAAAAAGCTGCACAGGCTGTCTGCAGGCAGCACCAGTGTCTGCAGAGCAGGGGGATGTCAGTGCTCCCCAAACTCCATTGGGAGAGAGGGACATCGGCTCTTCGGCCCCTAGGGCCATGGCCAAGCTCAGCGCAAACCTGTGGCCAAGCTCAGCACAAAGCCACTGCCAGCTTAGACCTCTTGCCCAGGGCCTGAGCTACCCACACGGTGCCCAGTGCCCCAGCTCTGCAGCCTGCAGACCTGGGCTAAGCGCGGGTGATCCTGTGCTGGGAGGAATAAGCACAGCTGAACTCCAGTTCAGCGGGGCTTTTTTGGCTGAACATGGAAAAACACTGTTTGCTTAGAATGGCTTTTATTTTAAAATGTGCAAGAAGTTACTCATTTGAGTAACACCCATCATGGTTAGCATTGTGCAAACACATGAAAGGCCCAGCTGTGATAGATGGCTCTATTGATCATACCTGTCATTTTGCTTTGCTGGGCTCTAAATGATGATAAATGGAACCACAAATTTTTCTGTTCCAGCTGCAGTCTTGGCTGCAGCCATGTTTTATTATGTATAATTCTCCATCTTCCATGATCTTTATACCAATCCCTCTCATCCTACCAAAGTTATCCCCTACCAGACTAAGTTATCCCCTAATACTAATGTGCACAAAATATATATTTATTTCTAGTATGGCAGTGGTAAACTGTGTTGCATTACAGCAAGATGACAAGCTTGAGAGAGCTTTAAATATCATTTGAAAATTTTTCTTTTTTTTTTTTTTTAACTGAGATTTTCGTGAACTGAGATTTTTGAAGACATTTTTCTTGTGAGGAAGTTAGAGAAAATGCTTTAGATGTGCAAGAGTAATATTTGCAAGAGCATCAGCACAGTTAAGAAGTACAGCCCATCCACTGTGGAATGGGGATGTCTTAAGTGATGCCTCTGAGGAAGCAGCTCTGCAGTGACACATTAACTGTGAGCGCAGCAGCAGACCAGGGTTAGGAGGGAGGCACAGCGGGATACACTGGACACTGGGACACAGGGACACATTGGACCGACTCCCAAAGGTGCTGAACTGCCTCCATCTCTGATTCATGGTTAGGCTGAACTTTTTACTGCTCAGTGAACATCAGCTCTGTCCTCAGGAGGTTTAAATCAGAACTTCACTGACTTCAGTGGGGTAAAGCCAATGCAGCTGTTAATCAACCCCCTTATCTGTTTTTATTCAGTATCTCCATGTTTTTCCTGAAAATGTCAGCAGTTTGAGTTACTGCTTTTTATTGAAGCTCCTGTTCCGTATTCCTGTAGTTTGGTTTATGCTACAAAGTTAAAAGGTTTTGTTCTGGCTCATCTTTTTTGCTCCCATTTCCTCTGAATCACAAACACATCCTGTATTTAGCCCTGGTATTTTAAAAATCTCTCTCTTTTTTTTTTGTCTTACTGGAAACTGGCAAGGTATTGTTCATATTTTTCAAGTATTTATATTACTATTGTTTATTGTGTCTCTGGGGTAGACAAGAGATGTTGTTTTGCTGGAAGACTGTTAATGTATTTGATTTGTGGAAAAGTACAGAAATACTTGTATAAGCTGTTATTAGGGATATGAAAATAGATGAGCTTGGGTTCTGAAGAGAAATGTTCCTTTTTTTTTTGGTGAAATTTCATATTAATGCTTATACAGACTTAGTCCAAGCAGTTTGGAGAAGCATCTTAGTGAGTAGCTAAACTGACTTGGCCAAAGTCAGTATCAGTGATGAAGCCAGTCGGGGTGAGAGATCCCAGAGACGTGGAAAGGACCAGGGTTTCCCAAGGTATATTCCTAAGTCCGGATTCAGGTATCTCAGTAAGAGGCTTGACTTGGGATGTTCAGCATTTTTTAGCAGAGGAAAGAAGGTGATGCAAGGTGCTGATAAAGGTAGTACAGATGATCATAATGCTATATATAATTTTATATATACACACACACACACACACACACACACATATATACACACACACACACATACATAAAGAGGGCTGTTCCCAATAGAAATTGCTATTCTGCTTGTCAGTGTGTGAGGTCCATCAGGCTTTGTTGTCAGAACAAGACTGATGGTCACATGTGATTCACTGATAATTATGAGGAAAGATCATTCCTTACCTTTGCTTTAGATCAGTCGACATCCTTTGCACAGGCTGACTTGATTCGGGTGTGTGGAGACTGATTCTTAACAGAGCATGCACATTAGCACCCTTTCACTTGCCTTGCTGTTGGTCACCAGTCATCGTTTTCTGCAGCTTTCTCTGAGCTTTTATACAGAGGAGGTATTTCCTCCTCTGTACACCAATGCATCTTTTTGGGGGTTCTATCTGCATTCTTAAAAAGAGAATTATTTTCTTTTAAAGTGCAAGGAACGGTCAGTCCAGGATAGTGAGGCAGCAATAGATGTGCTGCAATAGCAGTGAAAAGGACAATTCCACATCCCTAAGTGGATACATAATGCCTATTATTTGATATTAGGTGAAATATATTTATTAGTTCTTACATTGGAAAAGCTTATGTTAAGCTTTTGCAGAAATTTTTTATTCCCCTCTATTAAAAAAGTCCAGACTCCAAATACTTGAATTTACCAAAGCTAAGGTGCTTAACGGTTGCAAGTTAGAGTAGAGTATTATTTATACAGACTTAAAGAACTGGGCCAAAATATCTGCTACATAAAACAGATATCACATGTATTATAGCTGAGTAATATAAAAATACATGCCTAGGTGTTTATTAATGCTCTGCTCACTCTCCAGCATTCTCATATATCACCTCTGAGCTGTGAAATCATACATTATAGGCCTAAAATACGAAGGATGACAAAATAAATCCACTTTGAGTATAGGATTTGTAGTCTTTCTTTGCCACACAGAGGAAGAGCTTTGAGCCAAGTTTTCAGCTCTCATAAACCATCATCAGTTCACAGGAATCACAGAACTGTTACAGCACTGATTTACAGGCTCTTAATCTACCTACTAAAGTTTTAATAGTTTGGTTTAGTATATGATTTTGTATGATCCATTCCTTATTTCAAACAGAGAAAACTTCTGTACACTGAATTCATTCAGAATGTCTGTTTTTTCCATTCCTGTGGTGACTGATTTTAGATGTGGAAAAAACCCACATTAACCAAAGGATGTCAAATCATTAAGCACTAGCATTTTTTATACCACATCTGTAAAACATCTGTAAAACGCTATAATTATGGATGTATAGAGAATGATCAGGTCTGACGTTATTCCAACATAGTAATGATTCTATTTTTTCCTTTTTCTCAGACAGTCAAGCCTGCCCTGTTATTCTCTGGGATCCCACACTGAGTCCAACGGATAATTTTACCCATTCTTCAGTGAGATTAACCTGGGGGAGATACCAGCAGCTATTGAAGCAGAAATGCTGGCAGAATGGTAAAATACCCAAAGCTGAATGGGGCTGTACTGAAGTCCACCATCATGAGTGGTCCAAGATGGCACTCTTTGACTTTCTTCTGCAGGTAAAATATTCACTGAATACAAATATCACTCCTGAAAGGGTCATTTTGAGCAAAAATAGGTTTTTTAGAAAAGTTAATTTCCCTTTGCTATTAATTGGGGAAAACAGGCATTTACCCACTTTGAGCTTGTTTCTTATGGTTTCTTAATTTTCAAGAACTTAAAAACTCAACTTGTATTTAAGGGAAAGCGACAGAATCTTGAAAGTCTCATTTTCTAAGAAAAGGTAAAGGCTTTTAAGTTAAGTTATATTTACTGTACCTTTGAAGTGGGCATGTTCTTCTGGTGCTTATAGTCTCAATTATATTTGTAACCATAAGTCATTATTTTTGGTGCCTCCCTACCTACCTCCCCAGTGTAATTTCTTGAGTGAGAAAGGGTTTGTACATTTGTTTTTGGTCAATTGAAATGTGTGAACAGAGAGCAATTATACTCGTCATGTTTTATTCTATTTAAAAACTTGACAAGTGCCCTAAACTTTTGATTTACTATGAGGCAAGAGCAAAGCAGTAACTAATGAATAACATGGCTGCTCTTTCTCAATTAGGTACTGGGCATAATCATTAGCTCTCCAGATAGCACCAAACTAGGGCATCCTAGTCGTGTCCTATGTGACCAGAGCTACCAGAACTGTGAAGGGCATTAACACACTGCCTGAATTAATAAGGAATGAGCCCACTCCCTGACTGGATGTTAATATTATGCCTTTGGGTTATCACATTACTTCAATTTGTCCCTGCCTGCCAGAGAGCTCTGGGTGACTGAGCCTCCTGCAGCAGATACTACTGCACGTAGTGATGTTTGTTTTAAAAAGTACAGTGATTATTTATATGCACTCTTTTTGATTGTTCATGTAATTCAAATTTTTGTGAAGTTACTTATCTTGAGACAGGAAAACCATGGCTTTGCTTATTCGTAGGCTGTGTCCCCTTTTCCCCACACTTCTCAATTCTGTAACAGGATGAATGGATGTTTCCATTTTTTGGAGTTCTACTTTTGCAGACTTGTTAAATATAGAGCATGAAATTCTATTCCAAAAATAGATTGTCACTTGTTTAATGACTCCATCTCTAGTCTCACTATGAGTAAGTAACTTTTGGAATCTGATATAAAGTCATATGTGAGCTATAAAGATGCTAAACATAGTAATGCGCCTATAAGAACAGTAGGGAATATGTCAAATTTAAAAATATTTCCATGTCATTGTTTTCTTGTTTAACAGCTTAAAAAGTTTCATGAGCTCTGGACTGGTTTCTACTTTTAAGGTCTCCATGAAAAGTTTTTAAACGTCATAAAACTCCTATTAGAGTTCTATGAGTTCTATGAGTATTAGAGTTCTCAAGTTCAGAAGGAGAGATAAGGAGAGATCAGTTATAAAATAACAGAATTGGACAATGCATTAAAAAAAAAAAAATTGAAGAATATCCAGTATCACCCAGAGTATTTTACACTAAGCAATTGCCAGGTAAGAAATTGTATCAAAAAGTGAGCGAGTTTAATCTTTCTCCAAGATTAAACATTTATCTGGCTGCCCTCAGACCCTACTGTTGGGTTTATTAACTGAACCTGAAAGCAATAGCAATTAAAAATGCCAAGAATGGTTTCAGGGTTAAAAATGCCAAAGCTTGAGTGTATAACACTGATAAAGTCATCAGTATTCTAGTACTTTTATGTATCAATTCATTAAGAAGCTTTGGTTACTTAGCAACTCACTAAATGTCTTGCAAATACTGCCCTTGAATACAAATATTTGGCTCATCACACCACCAGGTATTTGGCTTTCAATGAAAGCCCATCATATTGATTATTTTGAGGGAATGGTGTGGGCATGACTTTAATTAAAGATGTTTGCCCATCTATAGTTTTTGCAAATCGATCTGTATACCTCTAGATTGGAAAAGACTGAAGTCTACTCACAGCTCCTTGTTTATGTGTGTATATGTGGATGTATATACATTACGTACATAAAAATCAAAGTACCTTTAATTAAGAGATTGTTCCCAGAAGCTCCTTCCCTACAGTATCCTGTTCAGAGTCTGCAGAGATCAGTCAAACAGGGACAGCACTTGTGGAATCCTCCTGGACAGAATCAGAAGAAAATTACTATTTGCAAAGTGATTTAATAAAAATAAATCATTACAGAAATACATTTCCACTTTCTTTTTCTTCTCTTCATTTGAGATGATTTCATTTGAGATCAATCAGAATGAATGAAGCAGACAAAATACAGTGAATTTAGAAAATGGTAACTGATACGTAGAAGAACTGATTCATGAAGCAAGATTAAAATGAATGTGTAACATGCCTAAGCAGTGCCTGTGTTGCAGAGATACAGTAACAGGCTTAAGTTTTCTGAGTATGAACATCAAGAAGGCAGAGGAAATATTCATATTGATTAAAAAGGACATCAGTGAGAATAACATTTTGAAGCTGTTCTTGAAGAAACAAATAAACAAACCAGAGTGGATATCAAGACAATATCTTTACAATGTGAAGTGTGTTCTGGTAAAGCATGCAACATTATTCTTCTGAGAAAATCTGCTTCATGAATCATCTGGAAATATAGAGTAATGGTTAAAAAAAAAAAAAAAATCTGTATTAAACATGCTCTTGTCAAAACAGTAGCTTAAGGGCTGTTAATAGATGTTCCCAATTTCTAATTTTAAATATTCAAACATAGGATTAGTCTGAAAAGTGCTTAGAGTTGACTTTCACTTGCCACGTACAAGAACTCAGGTAAAATCAGGTCATAAGCAAAATGGTGTCTTTAGTTAATTTAGTTTTGGATCTCTTATATACATAAATATATGACATAAAATCAACGGTAAACCATTAGGTTTGCAACATAAGGATTAACTATTAGAATAGGCTAGAATTAATATTGTAATGATGCAAGATATTGTAAAATGCTATTTTGAGGAACATGATCTCATCTACTTCATGTGTGTAGTAAAGTATGGTGAGAGTAAATTAAGACTGTATGTTTGAAGTAACCCATTTGGATGGTCAAGAAGGATTAAAAAAATAAAGGTCATCAATTAGCTGCACATTAGGCTTTAGCCCTTACCTTTATAAACACCTGCCAGCAGGCAGCAAGAGCAGGCTGCTCCCAAAGGAGAGGCCAGCCAGGAGCTAAGGGTGCCCACACCGACTGGCCACAGCGCCCCAGCGCTCGGGCAAGCAGAGCCCAAGAGCCACGGAGCAGGGTGGTGACAGCAACAGATCCCACCCATGGTCCAGCAAACACCACCAGGGGCCCAGCGCGCAAGGACCAGCTAATAGGTCAGGCCCGAGGCCGAGCCAGGCAACCCAAACAGCAATTTCAGACCAACAAGTGACAAGACAAGAAACAGCCCTGCTCCCAGCACAGCTCAGGCCAGGCCTAAGGGGCCAGGCCTGAGCTTAAATTGTGCCCTGGCCCATGGTGGGTGTGTGAGCAAGGGGCCAGGAGGCTGTTCAGAGCCATTAAGGCCTTGGCGGCCTGGCCTTCTCAGGCATCTACCCTCAACTAGTCAATAGCAGGCATTTCAAAGAGTGACTTACCCTTCCTAATTTAGACAAATATCCTAAAATAGTGTCCCCTGCTCTGGAAGTGCCTATTTCTTGCCATTGTTGATGAATGGAATACAAATGACTATGTCGGAAGAGCTGCCTAACACTGCTAAAGTTAGATCCAATATACTCCCTCCTAACTGAGTACAGTGCAACGAATAAGCAAAGGTTCACGTGGGAAACAATAGACTAGACCACAATGTCTAGACTGGATAAAGTATATAAAGTATACAGCCCAGGGCAACTTTTTGTAGCTTCTAGTGCTTTATTGTGTCCCTTACTAATCTTTTCAATTAGTTCTTTTTGTGTATTATTCACCAAATGGAGTCCACAAAATGGAGATCCTTCATGCGCATTAGACTGTGCTGTTTCTGTTGTGCCAGAGCAGAAAACCTCTAAAAGCTACAGCCTTTTGAAAAACCTTGAACTGTATCCACCACCTTGTTAGTCCAGTCATGGCTCTAAAACAGATACAATTACGCGGTCTGGGGAATTGCTTCTCATGGTATGTGAAGCATGGGGACCACGTCTTTATCTCCATTTCACTACTGACTTAGTTTTAATTCTTCTGAGCTTGTTTTCTTGGCAGCTATATTAGTTAGAGATGCCTTTAGTGACACTTTGTTGCAAGTTTTATTGTTTTAATATTGTTTTAATTTGGCGTTCTGCGGTACTTGGTTTCAGATCTATAATCGACTGGACAGAAATTGCTGTGGATTCAGACCTCTCAAGGAAGATTTCTGCATGCAGCAAGGGCTGAAGCTGAAGTGTAATGACCAAGATGCTATTGAGCTGATGCACATAGTTCAGAGAAGGCATGACCAAAAGCACTTGGCTTTTATAGGCAATAAGGGTTTCTTTGACAGAAATGAGGATAATCTAGACTTCAAAATATTACAAGGAATCAATGAGTAAGTTTAAAGTTATTAACTTTGTTAAAAAAAAGATTTTTTTCTCATTTTTCTCACTTAAAAGCAAAACCTCTTCTTAACATTTAGAAGGAATAACGCATGAAGGTGCCTAGGTTCTAGGAGAATGGGGAAGAAGATGGTCCTTCTCCCTAAGCTGCTTAAAAAGGATTATTATATTTTCAGTATTGCATTAGCTCCATTTTTTTTCCTACTATTTTTGTATGGTGGCTTTAATTAGCAAGTAAACCTCACCTGCTTTTACTCTAAACACACTTTTAATATATGACTAGTAGCATCCACAAGTTTTCAGGGCATTGCAGAACTCCATAAACTCTAGAGCTCTTCTGAAATTACAGAAATCTCTTCTGAAATCATTTTGCACTACTTTAAATTATCAAACTATAATCTAACAGCATGGGACGTTAAGTTACTGGAATACATAACAAGAGCCAAAGCCTCATTTTGTGAAATACTTCTAGCGGATGTGTCTAAAAATATATGATTAATCTCACTGATGTAAAAGACACAGTTGGCCTGTGTATGGTCAGGCCGGCATCCAGCTCCTTTGCTGAGTCACCCTCTATATTCATGGAATTGATTGCAAGACCACAACATAAATATTGCAATTCAGAGTGATGACAAAGCTGATGAATTTCTTTGTGCTTTTCCAGATTCCCTGAATCTGCAGTTTCAGTGCTGAGGAGCCAGCGTTTACGTGAGAAGTTGCTTCAGTCTTTGTTCCTTGACAGAGTGTACTGGGAAAGCCAAGGAGGCAGGAAGGGAATTGAAAAGCTTATTGATGTAATAGAAAGGAGGTCCAGAATTCTTCTAACTTATATAAATGCACACGGAGCCAAAGTATTACCCATGAACGAATGAAGTACCCTTGTTTAAACTGAAAGATAGTCTTCCTAAATATTTTGAGTACAAGTTGTTTTGATGAGTAGATGGATCATCTGGTATTTTTCATCTATTGATTGCCCAGATTTTATTCACAGAATCATCCTTTAGTTCAAACAGCTTGTGTAGGAATTCAGCTTTAGCTTTGTGTGAATATGCTGCTAAGTGTACACATATTTTGGTTTTGTGAAATTCTTGACGCTCATTTTCTAAAACATTATGGAAAAATAGATATAATAGGGATGTCATAAAAAATAGAACAGAAAATGTTTGTGCTGCTTGCTGAACTCTAGCCAGCAATTTAGATTCTCCATTTCCATGAAGATTAACCACTGTGTGATGATTCTTGCTGATGACTCACTCCAAGTTATTCCCATAAATAATTTGTTAGAAAACCTTTGCATAAGCACTTTGGATTCTCAGCCTCGATCTGAGACAGTGTAACTAAAAGTATTGTATAGTATCCACTGATACAGACTGTTATGCCTGATATGCATTTTATCTGCCTGTTTAAAAACATTCTTATTATCTGTAATTTTTTTTTCAGATAATGGTAAAAGTTATACACTTTCATAGCTACTCCTGCCCTTGCGTAGAGTAACAAAATATATGATGTATACATTTAAAATATTTTTGTAAGTGCTTGTGTAATATGATTGCTTCTTGTTAAAAGAAACTGAAATGTTTTATGTCTGTGTTAATGGGGATGTTTAATGTCTTAAATAACTAGAATTCCTTTGCAGATAAAACAGATTCTCATTCTTAGTATATGAATGACTGATAGTAATAATTGTGTTACTAGAAGCAATAGATAGAATATGGAGAGGTAAAGATACTTAATAAAGTTGCAAGAGCTTTCCCATCTAGATCATCTTTTATTTTACTCTGTTGGTAGAGGCAAGATTCACTGTCTTTTTAAAAACTTTTTTTAAAAAAATCTGGACCTTATTGCCTTGGGAATATCGTGGACTTTTTGATAAGACTGAAGTAAAATTTTATAGTATTTAGATATCATCCCTTTATTTAAATGTTGCAGCCAGGTAATTTGCACCATGGAAACAAAAATGGTACTGTAGTTCACACTGGGACCAGAACCTAGCAAAAGCAATATGTTCTGGAGCCAATTCACATAGAAATTTCCTGTTATATTTAACATAAATTCCACTCTTTGGTGACTGTAATGACTAATTTCTCCGATTTTCTAGCCTATCTCAGTTTTCTTCCTGCTAAGTAGCTGTTTGATTGGATTACATGTGCCAGGAGATAAGGGCCAAATTTTCAGCTGCTCTGATCACAGACAGGACTGAAACTGCAACAGTCTATCTGATCATGAAAAAAGCCTTTTGAGAACTCGGTCTTCTAGGTTCTCTGCTGTCTCTAGACATCACATTCTGGTGTGCAGTCATCCTCTCATATTGCGCAAATATTAACAGCCTTGACCCATAGACTCCATAACAGCCCAAGAACAGAAGAAATTGAAAACCAAGATATTTTGCTTTTTGGGTTAACTCTTCCATTTCTATGGTGATAACTTGATGCATTAGTCTCCTAATGCCTCCTTCTCCAAGGAAGCTAGTGCTTCCTTGAGTGTGATACATGCTTTATTATTTGGCTGGAAGTTTCAGTGCCAGTCCTCCGAGCCGCAGTATAATTGCCACATAGTAAGGATGAGTTTCTCTAACATCTCTGGAGCTCAACATGAGCATAGCTTCCTCAGAGTCCAGAGCTTAGGAGGTCCAAGTAACCATGATAATGGTACAATGCTTTAGAATTTGACCAAGCAGAGGAAGCTATGTGTAAAGAGTGGATATTCTGGAGAGAAGTCATGAAAATTAATTTCCTTAATAAATTAATGGTGGGTTTTGGTAGAGAAATTTAGTGGTAGGGGCATACAGGTGAGAGCAGTACCTCCTGCCTTCACCTTCTTATGGAGCCTTAGCATTACAATATGCACAGCTGGAGGCCTTACCTGCTATGCTGCATTCACACGCCATATGTTGTATTCATGCAAGCTGTCTTCAGGAAGTGAGGAGACATTGTGTGAGACTGGGCAGTGGGACTGGACTGTAAAGTACTTCCAGTTCTGTAATGTTGATGACCGGCTCTGGAAAGTGCCTTTTTCCTCAGTGTTCATTCTGTTGTTGTATCCCTTGGTACTTGAATACAGCATTGTTAATAATAGAAAGTATGAGTGCTACAGTGCTTATAAATACATCAGGGCAAAGTAGAATCATAGAATCATAGAATCATAGAATGCTTGAGGTTGGAAGGGACCTCAGAGGTCATCGAGTCCAACCCCCCTGCACACGCAGGGTCACCTAGAGCACGTGGCACAGGGCTGCATCCAAGCGGGTTTT
>VZSG01001084.1:136831-151683 GCA_013398315.1 Nothoprocta pentlandii | reverse complement strand
AGCAATTCCTTACCCATCCATACAGGTCTCCTGCTCCGCTTACTCGACTTCTCTTTTTGTGGGAATACAAAAATGTATCTGGGAGTGCTGAGGAACCTGACAGATACCAGCATAAGGGTTCCCAGCAACTGGAAAAAGGCAAATGTTGAGCCTATCTTCCAAATAAGCAAATAAGCAATATCTCTCTGGATATTATGGAGCAAATCCTTCTGGAATTTCCATTTCCAGTCATATGGAAGACAAGAAAGTAACTAGAAGCAGCAAAGAGTTAGGCTTTGCTAAACTGTAAATACTGGTTGACCAATCTGTCTTCTATTATAAAACAAATAGTGTCGCAAATAAAAACACTTATTTGATGTTGCAAATTTTGGATGGATACCAACTTTTGCAAAGCTTTAGACATGTTTGACATGTCTCCTATTGCATCCTCTTAGCCAAACTGCGGAAATGTGACTGGATGGATGCAAGATATGTGAAAGCTGGCTGGATCATGGAACTCAAGGAGTAGAAGTTAATATTGGACTTGTCAGTCATGGGATCATTTGAAGGTGTGCCTCCAGGCTACAGAAATCCCACAGTGTGGTGGCTCCATTGCAGTGTACTCGGGATTTGTTAACTTTAGGAGATAACCACAGCAAACACCTTTTCCCTGGGCTGCACAATCAGATTCCACTTTTTCCCTGGGTGCACAATCAGATTCCACACTGCACAATCAGATTTCCACTTTTCAGGTTCCACTTTGATATGTGGAATCTGTCAATGTTTTAAAGGAAGATTTTAGTTTTTATTCTTTCTCACTCTTATATTTTTTCCTTTTTTTTATTTTTTAATTTTTTTCATTCCACAGATGATCCGGGAGCAAACATTATCCAAAGCCATACTCTGTATATCCTTTACCTTTGAGAGAAAAAGAAGGGGAGTTATTTTTAGAAACGGAAGATATAAGGAACTTTCTAAATGTCACCTATTTTTAATCTGAAATTAAATCTAAAATTTGTTAAAAACACTAATCACTCTACATAAAAATATAAAATATGTTTTATGATTATTCTTCCACTGAGCTTGTGACAAAACCATGGAAAACATGTTCCACTATACTCATGATTTCACTCTATACATAATGATCTCTGATATCTCACTCTGTCTTTCTAATTACACACTGCAGATGCTGCAGCAGCAGGTGGTTTTGCAGTTCATCTCAAAATCCCCAAGCTCTGTACTTCCTCACAGTACATAATAGACTGGACAAAATAAATGCTGTGAAAATGTTACTAGTTATGATTTTGCATCATGTTTTCCAGTTTTCAAGCATGTAAAATCTGTAGATATTCATTTTTTGGCATTGTGCATATTCTGCAAACAACTAATGAAACATCATTTGCCATACGGAAGAGTATGAGATTACAACTTATTGAGGCTTGGATACTTACATATTTGAGCAGCCCTTAGAAGAGCAGCACAGTTAGGCAGAAAAGTGTTATCATTTGTCTTCACTGAAGCCTCTGTATAGATGTTGTGCGTAGTCTTTTGGTACCATTCCTGGAAATAATGGAATGTCAACAAAAGTAAATGTACTCAAGCACAGCTATGCAAATCCTGGTGCCTCCCAATTTAATGAAGAAATTCATTCTATTTGAAAATTAGAATGAAGTTGATTCCACAAGCCTTTAGTTCTTTAAAATGAAGATGCCTAGCTTAAGATAGTGCATTTTTTTTTGTATAGTCAATAATACAAGCTGTATAATTTGAAAGCAATTAATTCCAATAAGACAACTGTGAATAAAACAACTTCCGCATTTGCAGACATAGAAGTGCTTTAGCACTCCTGAATCCAGTTGTGCTTTCTGAGGACCAACAGATTGAATGAAGGAGCCAAAATGGATTATACATTAACATTTTTCTCTGTTTTGTTCTTACGTATATACATTTGTGTATATAAAAATATATATACACACATACATATATAAAAACAGAAACTAATCTTTACCTAAAAGCTAACCTTTAAAAGATAGCATAGGTAAAATTGTAAGTAATGAGATTGCTGACTTTTAAGATAAAATAAATGAAAGATTTTTATTGACTTGATAATTTTGACATAAAAAGTAATAAAAAAGGTTATTTTTCCTCTAAAATATCCTGACTAGTTAAATATGATGTCGGATCTCATCAGAGTAATTCTGTTACATACTGCTGTTTTAGATCCTACTCAGTGTTAAATTTGCGGAATTAATTTATGTGGCTAATATGAATATGCTCTAAAAATAGCAAAATGATATATATTAGTATACATTATAATATGTATGTTTCATATATTATATATTAAAGTATATTATTAATTTTTACACATAAATATTTAAAGTATGTTTTGGGATAGATATAAGCACATCATTCAAGCATGTTGCTTGCTGGTTTAAGACCATATTTATAGGCAGGCTGTTTACTTTCAGGGCAGTCTGAATGGGATTCATCTTATCTTATTTAGATGTCTAGACCTCAGCTGAAAGTATAGTCAATGAAGAAAATCATGCACTAATCTCATCTTTTAAGTAGCTGTCTAATGTCAGCATCTAAGTATGGTAGAATAAACGCCACCGCAAAATTTATGGAAACTGAGTAACCTTCACAAGGAAGGTTTAATATAATTTAATTATAATTAATATTACTTATACTGCTGACTGGAATCTCATTTTGAAAACACAACTTCTCAACAAGTCTTCTTTTCTAGAAGGAAACTTTCATCCTTCAAGGTAAGTAAATGCTTTCATAAGACAAGTAAATGCTTTTGGTCAAGGATGTTCCTTGGGTGTTAGTCAAGTAGGAAACTGGATTCCTCGACCTGTATGTGAAATTGTGCTCAGCAGGCAATTCCTCACCATCTCTTTTGGTTCCCTGCTACGGTAAACACCTAGTTCTTGTCACACTCCTCTTTTCTGTGCTGTGTTCCCTTTTCTGGTCCATGCTCATCAGACAATGCATCCATAAAGATTCTCTGATGAGAACAGATGAGTCCAAAGATAACTTTAGGACCTATTCTTTGATAAAAGAAACCAGAAAGAACTGTTTTCAGGCCTAAAGGATTTAGACAATGCCTAGCTCTAAAGTGTCAGATTAGAAATCTGGATTCATCTTTCATCCTACTTTATGCTGAATATTGCTGTCATTGAATAAAAAGCAAATAAAGAAATAAGCAAAGCATCTACCCTCTCACTGAATTTAAAGGGAGAAGATCGAATATTTTGAAGTCTCCCAGTTTTTTTATATTTACAGCTGGCCTTAGGGCCAATAATTTTGTACTTTTTCTTCTCTCTTTTCAAATAAAATATCCCTGTTGTACTTTTGAAGGCTGACTAAATCATTATAATCTATTTGAATGCCTCTTCTTGCTAGAAGAAATCTACTGAAAAAAAAAAAAAAATTCAAAACATCCTGAGCTAACTTTTGGATGAATCTTAACAATGAGCAGTGATCCTAACAAAGAAACAAGGATGTAGTTGGATAGTAATTAATCATTCATGGTCATAGAGGCCTGGTCTTCTGTTAGAACTCAAACAGTATATTAAATATAAGCAGCACTAATGAGCATCACTTTGAGTATCACTGTGTGTCTATCTTCTCTCTATGAATATCAGAATAAACCTTCATTAGGTGATTCAACTATGACTACCTTCAAAATGAGGTTATATTCTTACAGCCTGCAAATGTGGATAGCAATATTATTGGTTTGTGGCCCATCATGCAAAGCATCTTGTTCTTTCTTTGTCTTCAGCATCTTTTAGTTCTAACAATCATGATCTTCACTTTAATTTCCTTTCAACAGTCATGGCAACAAAAAAAAAAAAAAAAAAAAAAAAAAAAAAAAAAAAAAAAAAAAAAAAAAAAAAAAAAAAAAAAACAACCCCCAGCTTGTTGAAACATACATATAGGCATGTCCTTATCAACAGTCTAACTTACATCCTAGGAGCCAGGGCCTCATTTTATAAAATCATAAGGCCATAGGATAATACAGATTTGCATAAATTCAGATATTCATCTCTAATTCCTAGGGCATTACTCCTTTTCTGTTGCAGAATTGGAGGAGGAAAAAATGGCATCTGCTGCACTCAAAAAGTGATGGGTTTCCAGACTCTCACATTTTGTGAGTTTCCATACACCACTCCCTTGGAGGCTGTCTCCAGCCTTCTTCCTTGAAACACAGGCGTGGATTCTGGGCACTGTATTGTTTTCTGTGAAGACATTGCCATCCTCCCAACTGGTGAACAGTCTGATTTCACAGATCTTTCACCTGGCAAATTAGTGTTGTGGACAGAGCATATCATTCATGGGAAAATGTCTGGGGTATACTGTCCCCATCCTCAAGGGAGGCTCCAAGATTTCCCTTCATATTGACCCCTGGGTGGAAGACCTATCCAAAGCTTTTCTGCCTGAGTTGAGTCCTCTGATGGGCTAGAAATGATTGTTTCAGATGGCTGTAGTGATCCTAAATAGGTGGCATTTTATATGAATTAGTGATCCAATTAAGAGTTAATCTGAAACAGTGCTGGCCTGTGCCATGCTGCACTGTACTGCAGGTTGGCCTTCAGGCTGTGATGTGCTGCACATGTCCGTTGGCCACAGGATGAACTCAGCTGGGTCCTGTAGGAAGTTTCCACTTTTCTCTGGTGGTATAATCTGTGAGGTCCTTGTCTTCAATTAAAAGAGCAGCAGCAAATTCTCATGTGAACTTCCTCTGTGCTTGACAGTCAAATGATTAAGAGATTTTTTCTTTTAAGAAAAATCCTTTAAGAGCTGAAAAGACGAAAGTGTCATACAGATGGGATCTGCAGAGTGTGCTGTGTCCTGAAACGGGGCCCATTCAATCCTTTATAACTAGGGGGTCCCAACATATGAAG
The DNA here is from genome assembly GCA_013398315.1 of Nothoprocta pentlandii. Classification (NCBI taxonomy): domain Eukaryota; kingdom Metazoa; phylum Chordata; class Aves; order Tinamiformes; family Tinamidae; genus Nothoprocta; species Nothoprocta pentlandii. The sequence continues at coordinate 146,794 of VZSG01001084.1, read as the reverse complement.
GGATGTGCGATTATGCAATTATTTATACTTTTTTTTTTTAATAGCATTATCATCAGCTCCAATAAATGGCATTTGAAATAGTACTGAATCTGAGTGCTTTTCTTAACTGGGAGCTATGAGCTAGCACCTCCCAGTGCAAAAAATTGGTATTGGAGATCATATATGTGCCATGTTGCCACAATCTCCATGAAGTCTTTGACAGAAATCCTGGGAACTTTTGAGCCAAGTGTTGCATTAACTGCTGCAACAACAGCTGCAGTGGTGATTGATAGTTGCCTCTACTCCTACCTTATTATATCACATCAGTGTATATGTTCCCCAAGATGTCCAACTTTTGCTTAAAATGATCCAGGTTCTCTATCTCAGCTGGCAGAAAGGAGCTAACAGCTATCTCCAGAGAAGAAGAGTATAAGAATATACACTGTGTTGGTCTTCCAGAACTGTCTAGACTGTACTTATCTTTAATTTCTCCTTCCAATTTCTCCTTTCCTATTGATCTCCATCTACTATTATGTGAGCGATCTTCAGCAAACACATTCTTCCCTAAGTTTCCAGGTTTCTAGCAAATTCTTATCTACCATTGGCCTGTCCACTTGCCATAGCAATCAGTATCTAAGCAAATCTGAAAAAAAAGCTTTACCCATTTGTGAAAAACAAAAATCTCCTGAAGATCATGATAAATGCACTGATCCATGTTGTCCTATTTTATCTCTGTTTTGCTAAAAATAGTAAGTTAATATGTTCATGGGAAATACAGCAGAAACATAGAGGAAAAATATTTTATTTTGGTGTTATTTCATCTGTCATAGGAAAAAAAAAGCCAGTCTGGTCAGTTAGAATATCAATGTTAAGTCCAAGTGATGTCAACTAAAAGCAGGAGGTGTTTCATCACTTAGAAATGTGACATTACATGCAATTGTCTACAAGCTATTGTAGACACCAGAATAACATTTTAAGAATATACTGTGGAAAATTCACTTTAAGAGATTATGGTATCTTAACAAGTGAGTAAAATCTAATGTAAATCATTATTTTATAAAAGTTCTAGAAACTTACTATGTTTTGATGACTAATGCTATTATACAAGCTAACATTAGGCAGATGCCATTTTGAGATACGCCTAGAACTTTTAAAGAGAATTAGACTTTATGTAGTCTATTCATACTATTTTTTTAGGTCCAGCAATTAAGCAGCCATTCCCAGAAGTAATGACTTTTTAAAGCATCACTTTTGAGAACAAATTTATAGAAGCTAACAAATCATTATTTTGAGCCTAAAAAATGTCTAAATTCATTTTCAGAATTACTGTACTCTGAAAGCAACACTTACAGGAATGATGAAAGAAAGATACAACATTGCTTCCTCATGTAAAAAAAAGTCACAAGAAATGAAATTACCACTGTACCTGTGGGTCAATATATGCCTTGATATCCCAAGGTTATCGAATGCCTTCAGGTGAATTAGAATTGACAAGCGGAACATCAATATTACAAGCCTTCTAAAGACCTATAAATAAATAAATAAAATTATTAATAATAATATCTTACAAAAACTTACAAGTAATATATTCTGAGATCTGTAGTTGTCAAACTAACCCCATCAAAATAATGTTAGGGAAGAGTTCATACATTCTTTTTTATGCAGATATATTCTTAAGTTTCCTTCCTTGATTTATTTGATTATAGGTTAAGTGTTTATTTATTTATGGGTTAAGATAAGATGATTTTCTCCTTTTTTAATACATTTGAATTGATATGTTTCTTGATATATTTATTTGTATATGTACATGCATTTGTTTCAGGCAGAGACACAATTCTGTTATTAATTAGGGATATAAGATAGAGGCTGTGATGAGTGATTCTTACACAGAATATTTGAGGTTTCATCTGGTTACAGGTCATAAGAATGCATAATCCTACCGTGTACAAAACGTGGGAAAAAGGGAAAGGGAATCATATTCTGGGTTTAGAAGATGTAATTCCATGATGTTGTATAGCCCCTAAAAATGCAATGTGCGAGTGTCTCTGTAGATAAACAATGAGATAATGGAGCAGGTGGCAGGTACATTAAGTATGGATAGAGACATTAAATTCAAGGGGCAATATTTCTTTGAAAATGTTGGTCAAGGAATGTCTCTCTGTATGATGTGACTGCAAATTTCAAGCTCTGTCTACAGTTCATGCTTAAGACAGCAAGGTGACAGAATTAAAAAATACCATGGAGACAGACTAAGAAAGCTAAAGGGAAAATAATTTTAAATGCAACCTATCTTTGAAGCACTTATCTTTGAACTGATCTCTCTGGACTTATTCTTCTTATTAGACAGGAGTAAAAGGGGTAAACAGCAGCATTCATTAAAGCAGCATCAGATTCCCAAGGGCTATAGACTAAAGCCTAAAGTAAAACATGTCTTAATCATCTCTTTTCATCTCTATGTTTCACTCTACTTCACTTGTTCCCCTTGCACATATTACAGCTACATACGTATCAGGGTAAAAGTTTCTGACTCCTGGATTCAAAAACTTAACTTGATTTATTTTTTAAACAGTGGAAAATTCAGTTTTGTAGATTTCTCTCAGACAATTATTGTGGAAAGATAGTGGGGAAAAATATACATAGAGAGATTCCAACTCTGTTTCATGCTGGTTGCTTGTAGGCTACAAAGTAAGGGATATGAACCTCTTTCCCTGGTGCTTAACTGCATCCTGAGTTTGCTCCAAACAAAATGCAAGTTCTCCCTACTCATGTCCTTCTTTAAAAAAAAAAAAAAAAAAAAAAAAAAAACTTGTAGTTGGTTAGGAAGGAGCCATAATAGGTGCAATAGCTGTCCTGGCCTGCATATTTAGCAGGAAACATCAATGCGGGATTCCTGAAGTGTAAACAACCCACAATTAACATGTAGCAAGGCTACATATTTTTAAAAAAGAATTAAAGGATATGTGAAACAGCATACCCTTCTAACATGCCTGCTTAAGGTCCTAGACAGTTCAAATACTCCTTTGTGAAAAGGGAGTTTCATAGTGAAAAGATAAAAGGAGAGAGAACTTGTAATTGGGTTATGAAGCTCTCCTCTCCCGTCTGTTTATTTGGTCAAAAAATTCTTTCCTCTTCTTCCAGTTGGCCAACCAGCATGACTTCACAAGCATAAACAAGCACTGAAGCCTTGTGGGGTATTACCAAATCAGGTACTGTTTCCCTTGAAGATCTAGAGAAGCTGAGTTACAGATTAATGCACCTAAATTAAGTTTCTTACATGTGATTCAACTACTAAGGTTTGAATCAACTTCCTAAATGTTTCAAATGCCCTCAAATACCTCAGTGGGGTGTCTCAAATGGTCTGCTTTTGTACAACTAAATTTAGTGTAACTAAATCAATCTCTAATTCTCTAATCTTATAACTTATTTAATAACAGTTTGACTCATTCCTCATATATAAACACCTAGTTTTAAATGTATAACCTGAAATCACAAGGCAGATTTATCAGTATTTAGGTTTTTAAGCAAAATTGTCTAGTGCCACTTGAGATACCTTAGATTATCTGATGCACCCAGTGAGCTGGCAGGTATGACACAGGAAATGCAACACTTCTTTTTTGAGCATTCACTGAAGGCAAGATCCATAGCCCCTAAAATAACATTATATGTCAAAGCATGGACAGTTGAGTCTTGCCAGTTATTACCTCTGGGTCACTTCTAAATCACTGTTCTGTTCTTCTTGCGGGCAGAATGATGATCCATTCTGTAAGGAAACATCTCTAATATCTTTGTTTTGTCCACAAAGTTAATTCTCAACCTTTATTTTAAGGGCTGTGTCTTATATTATTCTATTGGCAGATGAACAGCACAAAACTTTAATCAATTAATCAAACTTATTTAGACTAACTGTAAATGATGTAACTAGTGATTGAGATTTTTTAAAAGTATTTTTTCATGTTTACTAAGTTTACTGGATCAAAACTCTTTAAGAAAGCTACTTTTCATTAAAAATAGATTCTTATATATATTTTATATATAATACATGTATATATACATATATATGTATATATGTGTATATAGGTAACTATATATATTATTAATTTCAGATAAATAAATAGAATGGATAAAAGAAAACTTCTGCATATGTCTACACTGATAAATAAGTGTGTGTGTGTGTGTGTGTGTGAATAAGTAAGTGGAGTGAACTTGATTACTAGTGCCTTGCCTAAATGTTAGCTCATTCCATGGCAATGCTTGGAATAGTTCAATTGTCCAAATTGTTCAAGTCTCTCCAAGACAGTCCCAGGCACAATTCTAATGACAATTCACACCAGGAAACACTGCCAAAAAGCAATGTGAATGAGATTGCATCAGGTTTAGCTCCATGAACCCTAGAGAACCCTATAGAATTTGTCATCACTGTCCACCATCACTTTTTTCTGCATCTTTAAGCGGAATTATTTTATCACTAATGAAATGCAGAAGATAATTTCAAAGTGCATGTATAGAAGGCAAAATATATACACTCAGTAATGCTGTGCCCAAAGAGACAAGTATTGAAATTTCTTTTTTTTTTATATAAAAGTGTATCTTCTGCATCACACATGCCATAAGTTGAATGGGGCATAGTACTTGTAGTCTGTTGACAAATAAAATGATAGTGATCCAAATATATGTGTTATATATATATGTATACACACATATTTATATGACACACTCCAATCTTTATTTGGATGATAAGTATGACAATGGTTATGAGGTATTACTGTATCAAAGAAGGTTTGGTAAATGTTCTGAAAACAGGAAGCAGTATAGTTTTCTGGTAAGAGTGCCAAAATGATTTTTCCTGAAATACAAAAGATAGCAACAATTGCTATTATTCTTATTCATGAGGGTCTGTTAGATGCAGGGCAGTAAGTAAATAGTGTACATACTGAAAAGTTATTATGGAGGCATGCTAAGAGTATTCAAAATATACATAAAGTGTATATAGTGAAACTGTGTGCACTTCAGCAGTATGTAATAACCTTAACAAAAAACCTTACTCACAACTTTAAGAGACTTTACTCCATCTCAGATGGAAGGAAGGTGAGAAGAATCACTTGGTTCATCACCCTAAAGATATACTTCATAAAACAAATATTGAGAAATTTTGCTTCAACTGCAAAGATACAGAAACATTTTTATCTCTTTTCTCCATCTCTAAAACCAGAGATTTCCCTTTTATTGGTTGTAACAGTAGTAGTACAGTAGGATAGTACAGTACAGAAGTAGCGATCTTTTGTTTTTAGAAAATAAATCATTCACAACTCGTTCAAGACTTCTTTCGGAAAGATTTGGGGGATAGAAGCTGCTCTTACAAGAAATTGTGTTGAATGATTAAAAATTGAGAAAAAATGCATGATAAATAATATATTTATCTGTCTCAAAAAAAGTGTGTGAATGATTCTAAAAGATTTGAATTTTGTTTGATTTTGTTTATTTGCAAATGGTCTACAGCCATATAATGAAAACTCATTTATCTGAATTTCTTAAAATATTTTAAATTTATTATGTCTACTACTCCTAATGAAAACTTAGAAAGCCTCTTCAGCTGCATAGAAAACCTAAACCTTGTAAGTATTGATTCTGTTATGGCTGAGTTTCAAATTAAACATAATTCAAATCTAGATCAACTGATGTATGAACTGAATGCTATATTTGTGCGTGTGTGTATATAAATATATATATATTGTACACACACACATACCTATAAATATCTATGAAAATGCATTCAAAATATTAAAAACAATTTCATGGTAATTATATTTCTGATGGTGGGAGAAAGTATTTTTATTTATGTGTATGTAGAAATGCATAGATATAGATGTATATTTATTTATCTATATATCTGGATATCTAGATCTTTCAAATAGAAATGTCTCCTAGCTAAAAGCACCTTAAAAGATTTCTCACCTTAATCTTCCATATGAGTATTCATTGTTTCACTTAAAAACTTTTTCGCTGAGGAAGGGCAACTATATATGACAACGTATTTAAAATTTATGTCAAAGCTATAACTTTCACTTTTTCTTCATCTAACTTTATTCTTTCTTATGTATATATTTCCTTATGTATGTACATATTTATCTTAACTCCTGACAATTTCTGACATCAAAATAACTCCTTATTTAAATGTTAATCAAACTTTAAAGTTATCAAATAGAAAGTATGATATGAAAGGAGTGGAATCATTTGTTATAAAGTTATGAGATTTGCACCAAAAACATCACGATGCTATAAGTCTGGATATTTAATTTAGCAGTGGTGGTTTATTCAAACATAAATCGTTACTAAAAGGATTTGTGCAGACATTAGGTCAAGAAACACACTTGGGATATAAAAGAGGGCATAAAGTAAGGTAACTAGTCATACATATTCTGGTAAAACTATTTTCCTGCCCTGAAACTGATAGTAATCCCTCTCTGTGTTACTGACAATGGATATAGTTTTACATCATCCTTCTGCAAATTTTATAAAACTTTTAGATGATAATTTCCCAAGTACTAATGTACTAGAGACAATTATATATCTGGAAAATCATTAACACATAAATAAAAGCAGAATTATATTAACACATAAATAAAAGTGTAATTATTTTTAAAGCAATTATATTGCAACATAATCACATATAAAAAAGGAATTTAGAAACATAAAAATATCCAGATTATTTAAAGTGATATTCGCTACCTGTGTATCTACATCACTATATTTGCTGGCTCTCTTTGTTCCATTTTTCATATGATTTGCATAAAGGAGATGATACTTCTCTACCTAATTATGGCATTGGTAAGGTTCATCTTCATGCATGACTTCTCTCTGTGCCTTTATGTTGACAGGAAAAGAACTTTTGCCTCTGGAAATGGTTCCAATTCTGAGGCATAGCCAGAATATGAATTGAATTTATTTCCTTCAGAAGACCAATATGGTTAATCTTGACAAAAATGCTGTGGAACTTATTAATTCTGCTGCTAAAATGTATTATACATACACATATACACATATATTCCAATGCCATATATACTACTGTTAACGTTTATTCTACAAACAGTAGAATTCAGGAAAGTTTCTCTGGATCTAGTTTATCTGGTCAGGACTAACTCCTCTGAATTTTATTATAGAGTAAAATAAGATTAAAGTCTATTTCTGTATTTGGGAAACTTTTAGTTTTACCCTGTGAACTAAAACCCTTTCTCTCAATGATAGTATTATTAGAATTTCTCTGCTCTGTCTGGTGCTTATTTCTGCAATACTTACAGAGAGTTAATTTGATTAAGTTTCTACCTTTCTATCAAACTTAATTTAAAAAGCCATAAAAGTCCAGAAGTTGCACGAGAGAAAAGCACACACAGAACCATGTAGGAAAATACTGAGAAAAACTGTCCACACAGTTGCTTTAATGACATCCACACATTCTAGTATTTATGCATATATAATCTCTCTTCAGAGTTGCTCTTGGGGCTTGATCCCACAGAATTCATATGCAGAACAGCATGTGCATTAAAAAAGTGCAATTTAAAGCCCTGGAAGCACACTGGAACTGATGTTAATGAGATCCCTGCTGGAAGTCACTGCCTGGAGCCTTAGAAAGGGTAAGACCTCTAAACAGAACAAGAATCCAAACGAACGATTAGCATGAGAAAGCCTTTTCTTCTTCTTCTCTTTTGTGTTTGTGCACATGTGCTTGTGTGTGTATGTTCCTCTTGTACTTTGAACAGTAGCAATAAAGGAAAGGAACAGGAATTCAGGTTAAATAAAGTGCCTAGTATTTAAACTCATATGGGCCCTTATTTTTGTAAGGATTCAGATTCAAGAATTTCATAGTTATACGTATGCTTTTAAGAAATATAAAAAAGTGAAAGTATGAAAATATATCTGTAAGAGTTATTTTAAGACTGATTTGAGACTAGAAACACTAAAGTGCTTCAGTAATCACTCTGTGCTACTTGATATCTGCATTTATATTTCCTAATATGCTCACCTATTCCTCAGCTCCCAACAAACTCTGAATTTTCTAATGACTAATTACATCATCACTTTAAATTTCTGAGGGTTTTTTACCTTAAATGAGGTACTTATATATTCAACTCTCATCTTTATCAAGGAGAATTCTTTATCTGGGAATCTAATTATGATTATAAGATAAATTAGTAACTAATAACCTCATTTAAAATGAGTTGTTCAGTTATAACTTGTGTATAAGTGCATAGAGAAATTTAAATATGCATGAAATTTGAAGAGTAAGTTATTTCAATTTAAAGATTTTTTCCTTATTCATGAAATAAAAAGATTGATACCATAGCCATATTTCTGGAAAGGTTAATGTATTGAATTCTTTCAACATATAATCATTTATAAATTCTCAGAGAGAATATTTTATCCCTAAAGGAAAAATGCCTAGATATATGTCTAGGCACTAAGAGGAGTGATTGACAACATTTTTTTCACTTGAAATAGACAGTTCAAGAATCAGATGGGGCAACTCGAGACATCAGTTTTCATTGTAGGAATATTGAATCGTTCCCTTGAAGAATCTATCCTCCTCCCTTATGCTGGAAGCTTAGATGAAGTGGTCTTCAGTGAAGTGATTCAAGTAAGGTAAGATGTACATAGTAATAACTGTGATTTCATTTAAATTTTATTAGAATCTTTATTCAAAACTAATTTTCATAAATTTGATTTTGACTATTCATCTTCTTTTTATACAAATCAAAGTAGACTCAATCAAAAATAGCCTAATTTATGAAACTGTAGTCAACAATTTCATAAAGATATTTGTCCACCTAGGCTCTTTCTTCCACTTATCTGGTATCATGACTCTTAAACACTGCTTTGAGAACCAAAGAAAGTACTCAAAGTCCTAACAGTGTTTCATAGAGTGTTCATGGAACAAAATTTGCATGATATACTATATACTTTGTAGAGACACGGGTTAAAATAATTTCATGAACACGGTTTCTGCATGCGAGGAAGGAAAGAAAAGCATTATCCCTTGACCCAAAAAGTTTAAGAATCTGTAAAATATTATATGTAGTAGTTCACTGTTAGGGAAATTGTAGACACTTGCAAATGCTGTTTTACACAGTTGTCAGAAGACAGAACCATGCAAATTCCCAAATTACAGACTGTCATGGCACCTCAAGAGCCCATGGGCTGGTGTTTGTGAGGGGGTTGTCAGTGTCTCCTGAAGGAGTGCAGTACAGGGGGGAGCCCCAGCCCTGGCAAGGCATTGGGCACTGCTGTGGGGAGGGATCTGGAAAAGGTGAAAAGCTGCATATCTTGTATCTGAAAGAAAAGTGTTTTTTTTGTTTGTTTGTTTGTTTTTTACAGTTTGCACATCACTAATCACATAAGGATGATCAAAAAAATTGTCTGATTCACTAATTGTTAATAACACTGAGTGAAATCAAGGGCAACTATATGAGAAAATCAGGTATAAAAGGATTCACTGTTCATCGATACTTCAGCATGTACATGCTGACTGCTTTATAGTTTGGGTATATAAATTTAAAAAATTTAAATAAAGCTTCTGTACTGAACTCTATTCATAAAACAAAAGGCAAATCAGAGATATCTGTTGCACCTTACTCCACATTTCTGAATTAATCTGAGTTAAATCTTCTTACATAGATCACAAATAAATTCTAATGTCAAAACTTTGAAAGTAACTTTGATATCTTACTCCATTTCTTCTCAGTGGCTGGACTCAGGTAATACTTGGAAAGCTAGAGGCCACATTAAAAACATTTCCACATATACCTGTGATTAAGGGGAAAATATTAAAGAACTTTTGTTTTGTTTGTTTGTTTTGTTTTGTTTTTAATTTTCTTTAGATGTATTTTACTCATGTTTTTGAAAATGGAATTCATAACAATCATAGATGTATTTTTTTTCTTTTCATCATCTGTGATTGGTATAAATTGATTGGCATATCTATTTAGCAAAGTT
>VZSG01001084.1:117338-135446 GCA_013398315.1 Nothoprocta pentlandii | reverse complement strand
TTTTTTTTCTTCTTCTTCTGGTCAATTTAACAAAAAAAGGTATCTTTGATTTTCTGAGCTTGACATTTCAGTCCTTACATTTTTATCTGCTAATGGAATTTTCTTAACTATCAGCTAGAACTGGTTTTGTAACTGCACAATTTCCTGTTGATTCCTAGTGTCTGAAGTTCTCATCACAAAAATTTCAAAGACAAAAGTAAGTAAACTCCATATCTAATTTTTCAGGGACTTCATGAGATAGTCTAGATAACATCCCATTACAGCTAGGTTGGGGATTTATCAGAAAGTTACTTCTGAATTCATGTAAAAAACACAACACACAAAAAGCTGCATCCAGAATATTGCACAAAGTGCATCATATCACAGTTCCCTAAAAAAATAAGTTCCCTAAAAAAAACATAAAAATGGAGGACTCAAGAAAAAGCATGAATGACCATAACATGGTCTATAAAACAACACAGTCTTGGCCACTGGGTAGAAGTGGTTTTACAGTATGAAAAAGTGGAACAAAGAGATCGTATCAGCATATGTAAACCATTTCATGCATTGTGAAAATGCAAAGGAGATAACTTATCAAAGATGCACACTGTTCCTACAAGAAGAGCACATAAGAAGGATAGAGAGAAAGCAGTATCTTCAACACTTATCCACCAGTTAAGCATGCTGTGATTGATCAATGCATCTGTGTAGCATATCCTCCCTCATCTTCAGCAGGCACCTTTATCTGTCACTATATATATTAGATAGAAACCAAGAAAAATTGTTCCTTTCAAGGACTACTGATCCTTTTTTAAGGGTCAAGAGCTCTTCTGTCACAATTAGGCTAAGTTCATCCAGCTATCAAGTGGTATCACCAGCACAGCACAGAGTGGCACCTATTCAGGTCTACTTCTATGCAGGTGGCTGACTTCTTGATATACAGTAGTCTTCTAGCTAGGAAAACTGTAGGGAGCAACTGGAAAGCATCAGTTCTAATCTGAACTAAACAGTTTGTTTTTGCATGTTGATGGCCCTCCTTTGATGTTTAGACTACTGAGAGGAATGCATTTGCTTCAGATACTATGTTCTCTGTTGCATATTCAGCACAGTTGAATGATGCTCTGTCACTAAGCCACTTGACAGCAACATACATTACAGAAATCAACATCAGTAATATTCTGGCTTATTTTATCACATAATCAAACTCGTGGAAACGTTTATGCCCACTTTTGTAGAAGTTGATGCTTTGAATATCACTCCTTCAGGCTACAGCTGCTGAGTAAGGGAGAGTACCCATGATTTAGGTCTTTCCTTCAAGGATGGAAATCAAATAAAAAAGTTAAAATAGTAAATAAAACTCAAAATTCAGTATCAGCCCAACAAGCCGTTATTATATCTGCCTGTCAAACTGAAAATAACAAAAACTGAGCTTGATTCTGGCCAACTGAAATACATCTCATGCTAACTAATGCTTGATAATGCCATACTAGCTAATATTATCTCAACACCTTCAATGATGTCTAGGTCACAAAGCCATTTCCTGGCTGAAGTTCAGACAAAAAAATGAATCATCTGGAGTCAGTGTTTTGCAGAAATGTGAGCTTTGCTATTCTTGGAAAATTTCAGGATTTATAAATCCTTCTATTAGCAATCCCAACGAATTTTATTTTTCCATTCTAACAGCTTTAAATGTAAGTTCCTTCTTTTTGGTCTTGGCTACGGCAAATATATTTAATTTAAACAGAAAATTTTATTAAAGTTTCTTTCCAAAAGTGAAAAGAAGAAAAGCTAGACTTCTTTTCTTCTGGAAATGTAACTATAAAGGAAATAAAATATCTTTGTTTCTCCTTCTCAAACACTTTTATCTGAAAATACAAGCACTTGATCCAGCACTGGTTACAAGTTTCAACTTTCTTTTCTAGTGTGATCCTAAAATGAACACCTGATGGCAATCTTTTTCAGTCTAAATTTCTAGTTTTCTTTTTAAATAAAATAGGTGCTTAAGATGCTTACTCAAGTTCGAAAGGTGTATGCAAGTCTTTATTGTAAACTTACAGAACAGTATTTAGAGAAACCCAATGAAAAATCACAGTGATCTATTCTTTCAAAGAAGCTGAAGTATTGAATATATACAAGATTCATAAGTCTCTGAGACTTAACAGAAATACAATATGTAAGAGTCTCATATAATAATAAAAAAAATTACTACATTGTCCTTGAGAAAAACAAAAACAAAAACATTCCTTGCATATATATTTCTGGAAGTCATTTTGATAACATTTATCAAAATTCAAGAGATACCGGTAAAAATAGCAAGAAAAAAATGTTATGCTGTGTTGCTTGCTACTAATACTTTTTGTTTGTTCATTTACAGCAGAAATCATGGTTCTTATAGTGCAAGTCCTATTAGTTTTTGTTTGGTTGTTTGTTTTCGCTAATGTTTGTATTTGCTGTAAACCTAAGTGATTCAGTTTATACCATAACATTGTTCAGACTCCTTTGATGAGCATCTTGCTTATCAATGATAATTGATGTTGGATTCCATGGAAAGGATAATTTCATAGTAGACAGTGTCAATCAGTCCTCATCAGTTACTTCTCTTCCAGTTAAACACACGTAAATATGTGACAGTCACTGTGAAATCTCTAAAAAGTAATTGAGAATATTGAGGAAAGGGGAAGCTCAATTACAACTGGGCAAATAGCTTTTTTTTTTTTTTTTCTTTTTTTTCCCAAAGCATTCTCGCTTATTATAAATTGAAATGATGTATTTTAAGCTCTGTGTGAAAATTTGTTTCTCGTATCTGAAAAGCAAGCCAACTTCTACTTCTGAGTCTCAAAAAAATCTATCCGTGTATAAAATAGTGTTCCACAATGGGATTTTACAACCACTCAGTTATTTATCCTTCTTTAAATACTATCATCACTAGTTCTACAGTCTTTCAAACTATCTGCATCAACAGATTTTCTCCGTAGAAACATTATCTTTGCAAAGATAATAACAAATGACAAAGAATATTCACTCCGCTGTCAAACCATATTTCTGTAGTTTTATACATTAATATCCAATAGTTATTACTTTGTTGGTGGATCTGTGTAAGCCAACTCCACAAAACAAGTTGGGCATACAATCTTAATTATAGAACACATAGGAAAGTAATCTATTTTGTAGGTTGTTGTTATTCTGTGGAATGATTTTGCCACTGCCATTCTATTTACATTTTTCCACCAAACCAATGTCTCAGAAGTTATAACTGGTTTGGGTACACAGATGACTGTAATCTAGTGTGTGGTTTACCTGACTATAGTAATGTAACAGAGCAACTGCCAAATACTATCAGACAGAAATGATCAAAACATCTTTTGAGACATTACTCAGTCCTTATAAGGAGCCACAAGCCGTAGGTACGTGTTTATGGGAGGAGGGAGTGGCAAAAACGACTTGGCGAGGCAGCAAATTATGTAAAAAAACCTCATGCAAAATATACCAAAAAAAAAAAAAAAAATCCAAAAGCTGAGTTGTTACCGAATGGCCCAGTAAAGGTAGCATTGCTACCATTGCATGGGCCACAGGCCTTCAGTTAAATTTGTCTTATGCTAGCTTTGTTCCCGTGCCTCACAGGCAGCTGGTCACTCACCTTGTCTCCTTGCCCCCACTATGGTTCAGCCCTAACCCCAGCACTCGCTGGTACCTTTAGTGCTGGTACCATGCTATTAGCATGTTATTGCCATTTGCAGAGTTGTGTGCTGAACTTGATACAACATTTCTCTTGTTATACTGTAGCATATAAATCAGCATCAACAACAGGACTAGATGATCTCTAAAGGTCCCTTCCAACCTTAACAATTTTATTATTTTATTAGCAGCAAAGTCCTTCAAAAAAATGGGCACAAGTTCAAAATATAGTCAGAACTGATCACATCTGATCAAAAACATGCTTGAAAGACTCTTAAAATCTTTAAAAACATACCTTTATATCTTAATCACATTTGCATATGCAAAAAAAAAAAAGTTGTGAGTACATCTTAGATGATATATGAATACATCTCAGCTACTTTCTGAAGTGTCAGTGCGTGGGGATGTGGGTGTATGCATGCATGGGGGGGTGTAATTTAGCACATGTACAGTTCAGAATTTGTCCTATAGTCATCTCTTCTCCAGAATGATGTCACCATTTTGTTATCCTTTTACTTTTTTTTTCCCATATTTAATAGAACTCCTTGAAAAAGAAAAGTACAAAATAATGTTCTTGTACATTGTTTGGCAGCTCTGCTACCTGCTATGATTGCCATCTGGCATATTTTCTGTCCTCAGAATATTCCACAAACAGAGCAACAGCTGTTTGTGGAAATGGACGGCATGAACATGCCTCCTTTATATGCTAGATATATGCTAGAGATAGGAGAGAAAGATCACGGCTGGCCATTGTAGGATGACCAACTCCATCCCAAGAATGAACTTTCATTAAATATTTTGATACTTCTGGGATCAATTTTGTATCACAGCAGTCTAAGAATCAAGTTAGGCATAAAAGGAGAAGTTCAGGAGGAAAGAGGAACTGTCAGTTGTATGGAAAGTCTCCTACTAAAGGAAGTGTAGTTGCATACACATAGCAAAAAGAAATTGGAAAGACTGTGTTAAAGGTTAGATTTAAAGATATGTAGAGATGATTTCTAGCCATATCCCAGATAGGTCTAGGTAATTTTCACACTTTATTTGCAGAATCCATGGAGCAGAGTTCATGTTCTTTTTACATATGTTTGTTGTGAGAGACTGATACTTAAGCACTCACCCAAAGCCATGTAACATGATGTGCATTAGCTCCACTCAAAATCTCACATGCAAAAAGGAAATCAAGCAAAAACGAAGCACAACACAAAAGGGGGGGGAGGCGGGAGGAGAGGAATAGCAGAAAAAAAATAGTAAAAATACAATTAGAATGGCTATAAATACATTTCTCTGGGAACACTCCTTACTTTGCCCTTATACTCACCGTTCCTACTTTCCCTAAGGTCCAAAAGTTGAGAGTCTCAGTTTTGAGGGAAAGGGTAAAATCAGTCTTCAGTACTGTCAGTTCTCAGCCAGTGTAAGTGTGATTTTGACGACAGTTCTTCACCAAGACAATTTTGATGGTTTCCTCTTCCTCACTTTAGGATTCTCATGAGGTTGCGACTTTTTCTTTCTATTAACCTATTACATTCATTATTTTTCTTCATTTGTCTGCAACTTTAAATTACATATAATTTTACTATATAAAAAGCTTTCGATATTTGTGTGACACTTGCTTTTTCCATTTGTTACCTCTAAAACTAGTTTGACCCAGCTCCCAAATCTCCGTTTATCTCACTGACCATGGGTGAACTGTTTGTAGCCTTGAAAACTCCAATCTTATAATCTGTTCCTCTCTTAACATTGCACATCTGCACTCCTCTTACCTTATATCCAGTGCCTCTGACACTGAGGTCTCTCCTATCATACCATGCATATAATTCCTCTACATTAAATCAGCCTGCTACACAGAACTACCTGTTATTACTAACTATGTATGGATTGCAATTATACCATTCAAAGATTTGCAAAAGTGTTTGCAATAAGGCAAAACTACTTAATTATTTAAAACAAACACTTTTCTTGTACTCAGACATGGTAGAAGAAAGCTTCAGGAAGATCAAGACAGGAGGGATAAAACCTGGTAAGCCTAAGTTCTGAGGCCTTGCAAAGTCAGTACAAAGTCTAACTTATTCTGGTCAAAGAAAACACTGTGTTTAAGGAGCTACAGGGCTACATATTGTATATGTCTCTGTTCTGTCATTATCTTCATGACATTATTATTATGCTGTTTGCCAGTAATAGTGCCACATTGCCATCTGTCTGTTCATACCAATGGAAAATAGAAAAACAGTTTGTTTTGTAATTTTTTTTTTTGTTATTGTATTTTTCATGACCTTTTGATAGTATTGTGGCATTGGCTGTGCCAGCAAATTTTATGCTCATTTTCAAAGTTGAAATGCAATGTTTCAAAAATGAAATGCAATGTTTCAAAGGTGAAATGCAATAACCTTATACGAGATCCCACTGGAGGTGCCAGGTGCAGGCTGGCATCTCTAGGTTTGAATGAAGCTGCCATGACAATATCACCTTGCTGAAGGCTGCTCTAATAGCTGTTCAGACAAATTTTACCACATCATAATTTCTTCTAGTGCCAAAGATAATTATGCATTTGGGCTGCATGAAAAGAAACCAGGGTGGAATACAAGATATTTCCTGGTAGCTTATTTGAAATACAATGTTTGAAGCATCCATACTATGTTTGAAGCAGCGATGATCCACATCATCATCTCTGTGTTCTGAACACCTAGTGAACAATGAAGATAAAAAAGAAGAAGAAAAACTTCTCCAAACTCAAAATAAATAAGAAATTGTGCTTCATCAAAATTCAAAGCCATCTTTCTGAGGAGTTTTGCTTGTTAGTGGTCTAATGTAAGATTATTCAGTTTATCTTTTATCTTTTATTTATTTAATGATATTCAAACATGTTCACTGAATTGTTTACATTTCCTCACATAAGAAAAGCATTATGTTATACATTAATCAGAATTATTTATGCTTAGTGTGCATACATATTCTTTTGTGATAGATCATGCAACTTACAGTCTTAAACTGAGAACACTGTTTTGGTCATCAAGACTTAACAAGTACGTGTATACACAAGTTGTTCATTAGTTCTCCTCTGTGTGATTGTTTACTCTTGTGTTTGATTTTCCATGTGCATTCTATGCCATGGATGATTCTAAAGCCATTATCATCCATTTTGAGTTGGGCTTCAAACAGCAACTGTTGCAAACGTTAGCAGCAGCAGTAGTTTGATGTTGCTGTGGATGCATTTTGATAGACAGTTATCTAAGCAAACCACTATCAATTTAAGAGGATGGTCACTTTAGTTCAACTCCAGAACATAGTTTAGAAGAAAGTCATCAGGTATATATTACTATAAATCTAGAAAAAACGTACAAGATTTGTCAGGTAAGTCAGTCATATTAAGATTTTTCTGATCTTAGCCAAGATAGAGTACTTCAAACAAAATCACTTTGCATCTGGGAAAAAAATAATAATAATAATAAAAAAAGTCACGTAGTACTGGAGCACCTCCAGTACAGAACAGAATCTCAGTCTTTGGATTAAAAGATAAAGGAGCAAAAAATAGCCTCATCCTGGATGCATTGATGATATAAGATACAAAAATGAACCTGACACACAAAATCTATCCAATTGTTTTACCATACAATAGTTCAGTATTAGTGAAACCAAATCTGCTTGCTCTCAATAAAACTGCAGTTTTAATAACTTTGAATTATTTTCTTATCTACAAAGATTTACTTCAGCCAGTACGGTACACAGAGGTTAAAAAAGCTCTTCATTTGGAAATTGTAATCTCATTATTTTTGTTAAGTGGCCATTCATTTCTATTTTGACAACACATTGTGAACATCTTTTAGACCACTGCAATAGCTCATCACATAAACAACTCTTTAAAGGAGTCAGCAGCTAGACTTCAGATACACACAGGACTCAGACATGAAATGTCAACTTGATTAGTTATAAAAGTAGGAATGACTGTATAGATGTAACACCAATGAACACTCAGTTTAAAATGACTCAGTGGCACATCTGTACTGTCAAGATAGCTATACTAAACTAAGATCACTGATTAAAATATTTATACATTCTGTTGCTTTTGGTTGAAAAGAAAAATCCTTTCTGGTATAAACCTAATATAGCTGTGTCATATAGAGTCCCCAGATTTACCAGTCTCCCACTTGTAACTTCAGGATAAGTACTTTCTTTATAAAAATGTGTGCACTAGAAAATTATGTAGATCCACTATTGAAATTTAAATGATTTTTTTTCTTTTTTTTAAAAAAAAAAGAAAAAGGTATAATTTTATGAGATGCTTGTTAATAAAGATAGATAGATAGATAGATAGATAGATAGATAGATAGATAGATAAATAAATAAAAACAGCCAGAACTTTCTGTATCAGCACCTGTACCAAACATTCAAAATTCTTCTGCTATATGTTTTCTTCTATTTCTTCTGGTACAGAGTGTTAAAGGTTTGTGGGTCAACTCAGATCCAGTACATTAATGTGTTCCTACATTTCTTTTCTCTCCTGAGTAACAAGTTTTCTGCAAGTAATGATCTCCTACTCAGAGGATATATATCCGTAAGACCACATGGGCATGGCTATGGTCAGAATATTACAAACCAATATTTTTGTGGAAAATCAAGTAGCTGGAAGGGGACGGGCTAGAAGTGTATCCATGATTACTTGTAATCCCACTTGTGCTTAGAGAGGTTCCATGACAGAAACTCACTACAGCTATGAGCAGGGGTGAAGCCTTCAACGTCCCAAGAAAACAAAGCAGAAAGATGAGTGTCAAATCAGGGATGAGGTGTCTTGTCCTAAAATATAAGTAGATGTGGTGGGTGTACCTGTTGGAACCATGATCTCCTTTAAGATGTCTAATGCTTCCGAGTGTTTTATTTCTTCTGATTCTGCACCTGCCTCTGGACTGGAGCAGTAATTGCTGCATCACAACACGACAGAAGGAATCAACAACAAGGTCCATCATTAGTCATCAGGACAGCCATGCTATTAAAAACACTGTTGAGGAGAAAAGAGATGGTGTCTGAAATGAGCTGAATCCATTTAAAAAACTCCATGAATTTCTCTGGGTTCCTCCTTATCTCACAAGAATTCCCTGTCATAGGGCAAGAACCCTGCAAGGCTTGCTTCAGATGCAGTACAAAATAAGAGTGTGCAGGGACTCAGAGACAAAATTGTCAATGCACCTGAGAGAATGAAATGTCAGGCAGTATAAATGAGAGATTCAGACTCGTCTTACTCATCTCCAATTTTCCTTCCCCTACCGTCCTTTCTCTGATGCATTACTATCTAGTTAGTTATTGTAATGACAGACTTGTCTCTGTGCTCTGAACTGAGTCTGAAAAGGAGAAATACTAATAATAACTTTAAGCAGCCAATTTTCTAACAAATAAATAAAGTTGAAAATAAACAAAAACAACAAAAATAAGTATTCAAGCCCATGTTCTTAGCAAAATAAAAGTGAATTTAGAAAAAAAAAAAATCTGCCAAAAACCAATGTAAGCAGAATTATCTCAGTAACTACTTTTATGTAAGCAGAATTATCTCAGTAACTACTTTTGCAAAATGCTCTGGTATGAAGCTACAACTGTTACTGAAAAACAAAAACAAAAACAAACAAACAAAAATTCTTGAAGTAATTTTGTTACTTTATATCTGAAAAAATAACAATAAGAGGAAGAACAGAAGCAAATAAAAACAAAGAACAAGAACAGTAATAATGCCTCATACGAACAGAGTATTATGGAAACATAATAAATAGTAAAAATAAGGCATTCAGAGAAGTCTTTAAAGCAAATGGAGAATATTTTAATGGAATATAATGGATGCTAATAAAGCTAAAAATGGTGTTTATAATTTGCATGATGATAAGATTTTAATGGAAACACTGTTACATCAACAACATTATGTAGTTAGTTATTTTGCTTGTTTTAGTGATAAGCACTTAATTTATAAATATAATAAGAGTTTATTATACACATATTGCCAGTGTTTCAATAAGCAAAAAGAATGCAAGGATAGGTCATTTTTTTTTTTCCCCCTAATTTTCTGATTAACTCAGTGCACAATTACTGGGAAGTAAAGGCTGGGAGACGTGATTTTGAAATCTACAGGGAAGGATCACAGAGGTCACAGATTACTGATTTAACTTAAAATATTTTAAGAAAAGCCCTCCTCAATGCTATTCTGATCATTTCACTGAAGTAGTCATTCTGTTATGTATGTTAGGTTACTTTCATATTTCATTTGATTTTTTTCCTGAGATTTAAGGAAATGCAAAAATTATTTCTTCTGAATATTTGTCCAGGGAACCTACTCTACTAACTTTTTACAGGGATAGTCTGTGCAAAGCATCTCAAGCAGAAACAGACCCAACTCCTGATGGGTAAAGCAAATGCCTCTCTCCATTGGCTACAGAAACAAGCTTTACAGCAGCCAACACCATGCAAAATCTTTTTTACACCTATAAGTATGTGTGTATACACATTTCTCTCCCCGTGTGCACACATGCATAGGGCAAAACCTAAACAATTCTATTAGTTCAGAAAAGTTCTGTTTTCCCAGTAGGATAACTAGATAGCAAACTTTTGAGTAGACAACAACAAACAAAAATTTTGCTACTTTTTAGACACTTTTTAAAACCTTTTAAAATCGTGAACCCCTCACTCTGATTGTGAATGAGGTAAAAATCAGCTTAGTTCAGGCACTATATAAACAAAAGCAGTTTGCTAGCTAACCCTCTAGGATTACATTTCGTAATCAAACTTTAACTGTCTAATCTTCACACGTGACATGGGCCTAAAGATGGAATTTATTTACCTGATTTGAAATGCCTTACAAGTATGTAACTAAGTCCCTAAATCTAGGTTAATTCAACAATGCCTTTGTTTAGAATCAATAGAGCCGCTTTTAAGAGTGGCTCATGTGACCAAAGTCATAGGCCAGTTAAGGATGACATGATTGCTTCCTGGAGATGTCTAGTATTCTTTCTGAATTCCAGTCCATTTATCTTGGTTGACTATCTCTGACTTTGGCTTGTACCATGAATGTAGAGCATTACAAAAATCCGGTCATGCTCCATCAATTAATAGACTGTATTTTTCCAGTAATTTAGTAGAGACTTCATTTAGTCATCAGACTTCTCATTTTCTTCCTTTTTGAAATGCATTTTTGTTTTTGTTTAATAAGGAAACTGGTGAATGACTTTTCCCTGTCTTCTGTCATATATTACAAATTCTAATCTTTTATGTATACAATCACCTCTTCCTCCGCTTGAGAAGTTCCTCCGCTTGAGTTTTATAGCTACTTCCACTTTTCAGCATAACAATGTAATAAAATGCAAGCTGCCGTTGCATTGTAATCTCAGCAGATAACCTTACTCTGATGCATTAGTGTCAAAACTGCCATTTTGTCAAGGAATATTTTTTTAGAAAAAAATACATTAAGGAAAAAAAAAAAAGTCTGGAAAAATAAGTCAAGATGTAACAGTGAATGTTGTATTTATCAAAAAGCTCTGGATCTCAATGTTAACATCTCCTGGTCAGTGTGGGAACTCACAGTCACATGATCCAACAGCAGCCGTGTTACTTACTGCTACACTACAGGTAGCATATCTTGTGCCACTGGGCATGGCCTGAGTTGAGCTATTATTTGTGCTATTATATATGCCTTCAACAACACAACCATAGCAGCCAGAAGTTAAATACAGGCTAGTTTCAGCAAGTATGAGAGCTATCTTCCTGAGGCAGAATCTTCTACCTTAATATGAGATGGGTAAAGAGCAGAATCTAAGTCTGAGCTACTCATTTTTAACTCCATGGTCAAAGAAGAGGAACATATGTCCAGAGAGAGAAATTTGTTTCAATTAAAGTAGATGCTGATGTTAGGATATGATAAATCATCATCTGGAGACAAGAAGACTTAAAATATGAGGCCATCATCTTCATGATCTTCATGTGATTTGCAAAAGCACAGTGGGTGTATATTTCTTTATTAAAAATTAAAAATTAACTGAAAATGAATCTTTAGACTTCAAAAATAGCAGGATTAGTTCTACAAAGCAGTGTTCTTGATCATATAAGAAATATATAAGAGCTAGAAACCATCTGTAAATGTTATGACTGCCTTAAATATGCTCATGTGAAAAAAGATTTTTAAAAATGTTATTTAAGCTACTTAATTATTTAGACTTAGTAGAAGGGGAATATAACTTCCATCTAAATCTGAATAAAGCTTTGCAACCATATGCCACTTTTGTATCCCCCTGTGTACTTGTGTATTTCTATCTCCTCTAAATTAATAATTTTTCTATGAACCAAATATACAGGCTTTGTGGGATTTTACAAGGAAATGGTCTGGTTGGCCAGTCTGACTTAAAGGAATTTAGCAAGAGTTTATTTTCTAAAAAGACCTGTAGGAAAGCATTCATTTTAAAAGATTCTGTCTTAAATGTCCTTACAGTGTACTTCCCTGAAAAGGCCTTAAATGAGAAAGCTTGTAAGCTGAAAGTAGAAAGTTGCAAAAGAAAATAATTTAAACCAATTTTATATAGTGAAAAGCAAATTTTGATTTCTGTATTTTATTGTTCTACCACTTCTGTTTTAGTTTAAAAAAGGAGTTTAAATCACTTCTTACCCTGAGGCAAAACATGCTTTTGTCACTGTAATCTTTTGGCTCTGACAAAATGCAGCATTTGGCAGCATTTGGTAGTATTATATCAATTAAAATACAGATCTCCTCAGATAACAAATGGATTTTAGATTAGAATTCTGTAGTCAAAAGCATATAGCTGTGTAGTTTCAAGAGAAGCCATGACTGATACTTCACTTTTCTCAAAAAGAAAGTCTTGTTTTCAGCCCTGAAAGAACTAAAATTAATTTTCCAAAGAAGATGAATCAGAAAATTCACTGGGGGATGAGGGGCATGGGAGGAGGACAGAAAACAAAACAACTACGGGAAAAAAAAAAAATAGATAAAGGAAGGTTATACAGCTTGATTTTTTATATTTTCATTTTGATTAACTGGTACATTCTAGTCATCCATCAGGTTCCAAATCTGTACTAAATAAACCCCTACCATTAAAATGAAATTGTTCCTGTACAAATGAAAAGTACAGTCAGCAGGGTTTGGAAAGGCAGAACCTGTATAATATAATTCACAGCAAAATATCAATTGATCTTGCTTTTTACATCCTATGATTCCACCTTACAAAAGATGACTATTATCTGTGAAGAAAGGTAGAGTGTCTGCAATTTTTTTTTTTTTTCTACATTAAGGCTGAGAAGTTTTTAATGGTCATTAACATTATTTAAAAGTTAGATACTGGGAACACTTCTAAAATCAAAGACTTATTGTGCCTGTTATTGTACTGCTACATAGAACAAAATACAATGGCTGAGCATCACACAGAAAATTATACAAGAGATAACACAAGTCCCCTATACCCCTAGACAAAGAATCTGATTTTCTAGCAATCAGGTTTGAAGTGTAGATGACAGCATAAAGACATTTTTTTGCTACATTATCTTGTGATAATGGTTTTCTATACCTCATTTATACTAGAAATGTTTTTTTTCTGTTTAAAACATACAATACCAACCCATTTCTGTATATTTTTGAATACACCTCATATTACAGTTGTAATGTGTTTCATATGTAACAAATTATGACATATGAAATATAAATAACAATAAAGTTAAAAAGTACTGTAATACAGCAATATATTATCAGCACATGCAAAAGAAATAAATTTTGAAATAAATTTTGGTTTAGTTGCCATACATACCATAAAATATTGTCTTTAAGTTGCATTTTCATCAACAAATGCTGCTTTGTTACTTTTGCTTTTTTTTTGAAGATGCCAAAGAAGCACACAGATATCTCAACTAAAGTCAGAATATGAGGCTTGTTTCCTCAATATGAGGAAACTTTAATTTGAACCTTTTATTCCTTTTATTAGACAACAGCATTTATGAGTATCTTCAGGTCATTGCTATGTTTGGCTATTTGCCTCACTAAGTAATTAATATATGACATCTGTAATAATTTAAGAATTATTTCTGCAACAGGTGATGTTGTGGTAATACTATTCAGTTAGTATGCTTTAAATTGAGCTAATACTTCTTTGAGTTTAAAAGATTGAAGAGTTACAGTGCAGGATACTGTAACCATGTTTGATTTTTATATATATTAGGCATGTATCTGTTGAGAGAATTACCCGAGAATCTTTTTTTTTATTGCTCGTTTTGTGACCCACAGTAAGTACAAACTGTATCTCCAATAATAAGCATTTAAGGGAGAGTGGCATGCTAAAACTGTTAGGAAGATAAGTACAGCAAAATAAGAACAGTATGGTGAGTAATGTATAGGCATCAACACAAATATAGGCTTCAAAAACCATTTTTTTTCTTTTTCACTTTTTAATGAATGTTAATTATTCTCTTGAAATTAGAGACTTTACTGCTTATTCTGGATTTACATCATCTGCATAGTGGTTTCCAACACCATTACTACCTTTTTGCTAAACAAAATACCTTTACACATGCATAAAAATAATATTTTTGTGTAGTCTCTTTCTACACTAGTTATTACTATATATTTTCTTTTAATAATGAGGTTCTATTTGTGCAGAAAGAAGATTATGATTATCTATGTCTAAAACATTACCAAATTTCTCCTCATATATTTTAAAATTTCTGTATATTAGTGCATGTAATTTCTTTAAGGATATTTTTCACATCTGCTATTATTTGAAAAGCAAATATTATAACCTGTAAAAACAGGGAGGGGTAAAGCCATGAAAAGAAGAGAGGAGAGCAGAGGAGAGGAGAGGAGATAGAAGTCTAAGAAATTTGAGTTTGGTTGATGGACAAATTGAGTAGGAAGCTGTAAGACACTTTTCCAGGAAAGTAAAATGCTCAATGCAATAAGCAGTGTTCTTCAATCAATAACAATGCCAGCTGCACTACTAAATATTCACTTTGAGCAGACATTCAGAAGTGGGCAAGTCAAGTATGGAATGCTAAACAATTCTACAGATGCTTTATGCCTTAGAAAATCCTGGAGGTGAAAAAAATTCATTTTAATTTTCTGTAAACAACTGAAGGCCTAAAAGTCTTTAAGTATGTTCCCTTTCTCTATTAACAGGATTAGTTGTGATTGGGAAGACCTTCTTGTCAAATGCTGGAAGTTTCATTTTATTCATAGAATTTATTAATTTACTCACATTTCAAATGTTTTGTCTGATTTCTCACACTAAATCTAAAATATGGATTTGTCAGTTTGGCAGCTGGTAGAAATCTGAGGTTGGTCTTCATTATATTTGTCTTCTTTTCAGATCTCCCATAGATCTCATGCTGTATCTGCCAACCATGTGAGGATCTTTTGGATGCTTGGATTCTATGGGATACTTGGATATGCTTTTACAGTGCTCCATCTGGCACACTGATGTTTAGGAAATGAACTGTGCTCTGGAAATCTAATTAATGACATCAGTGAGTCCTAGACAGCAAATTCATTCAACAGTCACCTACAGCTTGATTTAATTATCTAAACATAGTTTCCTAGTGCATCTGAGATGCCCTAAGGATCCACTTTGTTCAAGTTGCCTCTCCAGAAGCACACAGGTCTCTCTTGGGAACTGTGTCCTATCTGCCTGCCATGTAGGTGTTGTGGATACTGCAGAGAGAGTGTATTATATAACACGAGCAGGTTACTGTAATGGGAATAACTGCCAAATTTATTGCACATGTTTGGGCAGAATCTCTTTGATTGTTTAAAGTCTACATTCTTCTTTCAATATAATCTTTATTAAGAAAAGGAGAGTACCCTTACAGCACACCTGCACAGTAATATTATAGAGAGGTATTCCTGAAGGGTATGTGGGATGTGAGAACACCTGCACTATGGTTTGCAGTTCAAGGACCTTTTTGGTACAAACAGTAAAATAATAAAGAGGGGAGCAAGAAAAGGATCTTCTTGGTGCAAAATGTTCATTTTTAATGAAATAAAGTAGTAAATAAATGGGGATGCAAAAACCAAGAGAGAGACAAACCAATTAGCCAAGCAGTAAGGAAGGCAGGCATGAACAACCTAGACTGTGAAACTAATCAGGAGGATAAAACACAACAAACGTGAGAATTGGTAGGTAACAGGGGAGACTGTGGGACTATGTGAAATGTCTAAGGAAAAAGATATGTGAAGGGACAGAGAGGAATGAGTAAAACCTGGGTCTACTGCACAGTAGTCAGCAGTCACTGGCCATCATACTTGTCTGATCAAGTTCTTTGCCTCAGTCACCAGACTCTGCTCTAGCTTTCTTTCTAAACTATTTTTCCACGTACTCTCTCTGTTCTGTATGTAGGTGCAGCAATGTCTATATTCTAGCAACTGAAGACACCAGAGAAAGTGGACTTGGACCAAGAACTAGGGTGAGGCCTTGGGCAACAACTCTCCCACATTTGGTGTCAGCGCCTGGGGTGAGTGAAGGTCCCAGCAACAGTTGGTGGCTGATGGAGCTGGGTCAGGAGTGCTGGCTACCACAGGAGGCAGTGGGAGTGAATTTGAGGCCAGCAGAAGCAGTCAGACTCGGGTGATGATGGCCCCTGTGTCTGCAGTATCAGCAATGGGAGTGGTTGAGGGCCATAGCACTAACACCTGGCCCAGGACCTAGGGTCGTAGGACGAGTATGTTCTGCAGGGCAGCTGCTGCTGTGGGGAAAGCCAAGGGTGTTTTACTCTAACCTGGTGAGCGTAACGGTACATCAAACTTCAACCTGGATTAGTCAGTGAGTAATTGGTCTGTATAACCAGCAAGGGGGCCGAGGGTCCAGGAAGGCCTAACAGGGAGGCTACACTTCTATTTAAGCAACTGCAAATGTCTGTGCACATATGAACCAGAAAATGATGCACGTGCTTTTACTAGCAAACTTCACTGGCTGAAGAGGAGGAGGGGACTCAGCTGCTTGCACTCATCTTTATTTGAGATCCGCTGGTGGTGTATGTGTGTGCTGCTGAAGGCAACATCACATCTGTGCCTGCTAGTATAGCAGTAGTGCATCAGTGCCCTCTGTGTATGTTCATATGCATGTGTCACGGAACAAGTGGTGGCAGGGGTGAGTGACAAAATGCACCTCACTCATATGAAAGGAATAATAATAGGATTTATTAATATGGACAATGATTTTATGAGATTCTATGGCAAGGTCGCTTATTATTCACTGCATGGAGGCTCAAGATAATACACAATTATCTTGGGATACCCTCCCGTTGGGTCACAAGGTTCAGATTGGACCCCCTTGCTTTCCAGGCTCCTTCTGAGAGGAGTCTGGCTGCGACTGGATCCAATCCTAGTCCCAGACCTGGTCAACGGTTTATGACTAAGGGTTCTTGTGCACAGTTACAAAGTAAAGANCAATCCTAGTCCCAGACCTGGTCAACGGTTTATGACTAAGGGTTCTTGTGCACAGTTACAAAGTAAAGAAGGAGAGCGCGCTATGTTCACTTACCACAAATCTGTTGTGGGAAGGGGGGGCCCTTTCTCAACCTCGAGGAGTAACCTTGAGAGGCATCCCTGCTCAAGGGGAGATCCTGCTGTGCAGGCCGCTGCCATGCCGGGAGAGCTCAAAGGGCTCTTGGGCTGTCCGCATATTTATAGGATAAGATGATTGACTTATAGTCATTCTTTCATTTCAGAGGCCCATTGGCTAGTGCACTAGCCTTAACTCCCCTTTGGCATGCAGCCTTCAGGACTGTTACGTTGAGTCTAAGTGGGAGAAGAAATCAGAATGGTGGTGCCTACCAGGATTAGATAAATCGCTGGTGGTTAGCAACTGAACAGGGCTGCATGTAAGGTACAGGCCAGGTTGAGCTGGGAAAGGAGCATATCTGTCACAGCATGTGAGATGCCATCTCAGCCTCACTGCTGGCTGAACCTGCAAATGGGAGAGCAGCCACCACATGTACTGCCTGGGATGGAGAGACCTCCAGGTCCCGAAGTGCAATGAGCCTGAGCTCCAGCAGCCGGCTAGGAGGACCCCCAGCTCCTGAAATTCCCTGGTGGTGGTGGCCTTATAACCACCATCAGTGCACGGCAAAAAGGGGCTGTAGGAATGATTCTGTCCTTCAAGACATAGTACTCAAAAATAAGGACACTATGCTTTTACAGAAAATTGAATATTGATGTGAGCAAGGCCCACAAACTGTGACTGTAGCAGCACTAGCAGAAATAAAAAATAAATAAAAATAAATAATAAAAAAGCTGTCTAGAATTTGTAAATAAGGAATGTGCATCAGTACAAACAAATAAATGAATGAAATTTCACTTAAGAACAAGCTATCAAGGAGAGGTAGTTAAATATACTGCAACTGCAGCCTGTCAGTACTGTTTTCTTCAGCAATATTAATTGGACTGAAAATTATCAGTGTTGCTATTAATTTTTATTTATTTATTTTTATTTTATTTTA
>VZSG01001084.1:86612-116586 GCA_013398315.1 Nothoprocta pentlandii | reverse complement strand
AAAAAAAAAAAAAAAAGTATATAGGTGGTTTGGAGCATACAGATAGCCAAAAATTAACGTTGATAGCTGTTGCATCATTGCTATTAATATAGGTGGCCAAGGAGTCCTTGCCACACACTCATCTCAGTCCCAAGGGCAATCGATGGCAAGGTCAAGAGCAGGGCAGGTGGGGTAATGTGACCACAGGAGGAACTGGCCCCGACCGGCTTCAGCCAGCTCCAACTGGCTCCAACTGACTCCAGCTGGTTCCCATCCGCCACAACCAGTGCCAAGGCAGAGATGCACAGCTCCTGGGGCCAGGCTGCTGCTGGGTGGGAGGGCGGATGGGTAACTTGCAGGTTGTTTTAATCCCTTAGGAGTCTGTCTCTGCTGTGCTCCAAAATTAGCCCTGTGGAAATAAAACATTAATGACGAGGGGCGCCCGCAGCTAAGAGAAGGTAGGGAGGGGGGTGCGAGAGCTGCCCCATGTAAGCTTCACTGCAAATGGCAGCTCTGTGTTTTTGCCTCCGTGCCATGAGTCTTAGCAGCTCATGTTTTAGTGTAAGATTTCAAAGGACAAGCCATGAACACTCAGTTCCCCATAGTTTTTGTGGGCCACAGTTGAGCCGGATGTACTGTATACCACTGGGCAAAACAAACAAAGAATAAAAGGATTCAATTCAGTATTCATTTCAATAGGGAAATAAAGCCTCCAACAGGTTAAAAGTAGTGGTACATCAAAATATTACAGATGAGCCTATCTTTTATAAAGAAAAGAAAACAAAACCAAACCAAGCCCCTACTAGTTTTATGTGTTAAGTAGTGTCACAAAGAAGATAGAGCTCAGAAGATAATAACAGAGTTCAGTTTGCTGCACTCCCCCAGTTGCATCCAGTTTGTTACCTTTGGCGGTCAGCAGTGTTCTTCTCCAGTTTGCACATCCTACTGTGTTAACAAGATAGAAACCTGTTGGTGTTTCTTCTCTTACTTATTAGGGTAATAAATGTGTCAGCAGATGCAGCAGATGTAGGCTGTGGTTGCAAGACCATCTGTTCAGGAGTAAACAAGTAACTTGGACAACTGATTAAACATCCAGAACCTTCTTTGTGTCATTGCTCCTATAATAATCCCAACCACACAAAATGCAGCCCTAGTTTCAGGCTTTTCAAGATAACAGTCTGACAATAGCTTGAGATACTCTGAACTTACCTGCATCCAATTGCATCCCAAAGCAACTGGGTGTTTTGCAAATGAAATGCTGCTGATTTTGCTGGACAGACTCCTCCACAGATGGCACATGTTTAGCTATGTTTATACAGTTGATTTCCCCAGGACGGATTTTGTGCCATCACTCTCATCCCCAAAGGATATGTTTTAATTTTAATATTTTTATTTTGCTGGATAGCGCTTAGAAACTGATGTTACTTACTCTCTGACCAAAGGCTTGGACAACTGGCTAATATCAGTGATTTTCCTTAAACATTGGGAACTATAAATGACATTTAAAAGCAGTAAATAATAGATCTGAGTTATGTTTCTTTTTTTGAATTTGAGAAAAGCAGAAAACAGTTTTTCTGTTTTCATAAGATTCTGTGATTTCAAAATTTGTTCCCTTTGTATCTCTCAGTAGAAATTAGTCCCAGAATTTTCTACAGAAATATATGCAAGCAAATATATGCTAGCAAAAACATTGCATTTAGGTAAAAATTAATCAATTCTGTTTGATTCTGACCTTTTGTGAAATCTGAGCTTCATTTCATAGCAGAAGATATTTTCAAATGGATCAGTCAAAATGTTCCATTTCAAAAAGAACATGTTGACACTGAAATGCTCAAATTAAAAAAAAAAAATAAATAAAAATCAAAATATGCATTTATCCTAAGAAATGTTTGGTATGAATCAGTGCTTTTAAAGTCCTTTGTAAGTTTCCTAGAACTTCATTATAAACACAAACTACCTACCCTAAGCATAAAGCTTATCTTGATTTTGATAATGCTAGACACAGAATTTTACCAACTAGATAGGAAGTAGCTGTCTACATTGACTATGATTTGCCTCAGTACCATTTTTTTTTTCCCTGACACGCAAAAGAGTCTTTATCTAGTCTGCATTCAAATAGAGTATGTATTATTCATCACAGTATAGCATTGCTGGAATTCATGATATGGCAGAATTATGGTTTGACTGTCCATATTGTGTATTCCTAAATACTACCTTCTCCTCTCTCTCCCTCCCAAACTCATTCTTAACTCTGAAATTCATGGACCTGCAACTACAAGTAAAGATTTTTACAACCATGGAGGGCTTAGTGAGACAACAAGTAACCTGAGCAATCTGTGTTTTCAAAGAGGATTGCAATAACATTTTCTTATGTATGCATGTTTGTAACACATATTTCTCCTTAGCTTCATATTAAAGTATATTTTCCTTTAGGAAAGCAAGTCTTATTCAGATAACAAAAATATATATATATATTTAATGTACAAGAAGTGCTTCCTAAAATGGAAATTTTAAGACATAAGCAGGGTTCTCTAATTGTTCTGGTTAATAGTGGACTTTTTCATAATCTTTCTACAAAATGATTACTGTTATGTTTTCTTCTTGCTATTTTCCTTGCTTGTTTCCCCACCTGAAACATTAGTTTATCAGTTTGGCAGATGGTCCTGCACTGTACATAGGCCATCAGGATAATGTCTGTCATTTCCAATTACACTAAGATAGCTGGGAGAAACACATCTATGATTTGCATGTTTTCTTTTGCTAATTGGTATAACAAAAAAATACAAATGGATGTTTGTTTGCACACAAACAGCACCAGAGATTTTTCTAATCAGTTAAGGGATCTAGTTACGCGCCCACCTTTGAAAACTTCAATCCTAAGTGCCCTAGTCTAAGTAATGACACAGCATGTTGTTTTGAGGTCCTCCACACTCACTCTTTATCTCCTTTCCATTTTCCCCTCCTCAGCTTCATTATCTCTGCAGCTCCTGCTATGTGTGACAACACAGAGGGGCCTCTAGTTCCCTCGGGCTCCTGCTGCAGCTGGAAAGTCACAAGGAAGCAGAGCTTTAATCAGGCAGTGGTGACGACAGCCTCTTTTAGCCAGGATGCTATCAACAAGCACTGTGATCTCCCATTTCACTGTGTGGTGTCATTACTACTCTGTCTCCGTCAAGCTCTCTAGTTCTCCTTTTCCTTCATCTTCCTACAGCTGCTTAGTCGGTGCCATGGTATTAGTGCAAGCTGCAGCTGCCACAAATGAAGGACCTTAAGAGGAGGAGATGCTGGCAACTCCCAAGATCATTTTTTTCTCTGCTCAGCAGAAGAGATAGCAAGAGATTATAAGAATATACTCTAATCCATGTTGTATTTCTATGTAAGCACCTTTTTGGAGACCTCTTTCTCTATGCTACTTTTCTTGCCATATGTATATTATTTTGAGCTAAGTGGAGTAATAAATACAGAGCCATCTCACTTCACAGGTTAAAAAAAAAAAAAAAAAAAAGAAATATTACTTCTCCATCCTTCTCCCACCTAATCTGAGGTGGTTGATGGAGGAAAAAGATGGGAAAAAGCAAAGGTCTTCTACAGCACTTACATTATTCTTGGCTAATTCTGCAGTATTTGTCTTTCGTGGTTTCAGTCATATAGGGAAATCTGCACAGTAATCACCAAGATCGGAGATTTAAAATTTGATTTTGATTCTAACAAATTTGTAATGATGATTTAAAAAAAAAAAAACTCAGCTGGCCCATTTTTTAAGAAAAGAAATTAGCTGATTTTTAAAGTATTAGATACTTTTGTGACCCACTTATCTGTCTTCCTATGCTTTCTTAGCTTTTCTCTCACATCTGCACTTCTCATCTTCTTCTGCCATGGTTGTAAAAAGTAACAAAAAAAAAAAAAAAAAGCAGTAAGGGATGGGATTAAAGATATCTTTTCCTAGCTTCATTGTTTTTAGTTGGAGAACAATCATGAATTTTATTTCTGCTGATCATGAAGTAACCACATGATATTGAGGCATCTTTGTTTCCAACTAGTCTTTTTACTGACTTAATGTATGCTGAAGCAGGACAGCCAGACACACTAGATTAATAAACTAAGTATACTGCAAAACATTGTAGACTGATTAAAAAATACAAACAAACAAACAAACAAAAAAAGAATAATCACAATCTGTGAAATAAGTGAGTTCAAGCACTTCTGAAGGATGCAAGAACTTGGTTTAACTCAATCATTGTTCAACTCAATTAGCTGTAACTAACTGGATTAGTAACTTGGATTAACTCAATCAGCAGCAGAAACATGCTTAAAACTGAGCTAAATCCTTACAAGTGTGAATCTCTATCACCTTACTGATAACAGTTATGACATGACTGCCCCAGCAGCTGCAATGCTGGTCTGCCTAAAATGTCAAAAGCCCATTGAAAAGCCCTGAGGTCTATCAAGGAATAAAGTGAAATCAATATGTAACAAGTAACTTTCAACAGATGCCTTGATTTTTGTTTGCTTGCATAATTGTATTTTATGTTCTGTTAAAGATTAATGCATTCCATGAGAGGTAGAACCTTACCCTAGTATAGAAGGAAAAAAAAAAAAAAAAAAAAAAGAATAAGAGTCAGTGTTGGCCGCTGCAACTGGAAATTATGAGCTACAGTGAAGTAATGATGCTTGCAGATAACATAAATTATAAGTATTGTTAATTCTCTGTGGCACTCATTGAATAGCATGATAAATAGAAAACAACTTTGCATCTGAAATAGTATGTGCTCAACCTCTGGAGAACTTTCTACTTCATACCAGTTCCAAGTGTTTTGAACTGGTTATGACAGTTGAAATGGCAACACACGATACCTTGAACTAATGCACTTAGACTTTCAGTGGTGCTGTTAGAGAAATATCTGAAGCTCTGTATTCAGACATTGTTGCTGTACAGTATCTGTGAGTTACTCAGAAACCACATTTCATTCAATAATAGTAGAAATTAAGTACTAGTTTCTTGTGAAAGCTTTGATCACAACAGTAGGTAATATAAGGATCTTGACAGTGTATTCCCTTTCCCTCCATGATAAGAGGGGTACAAGGCAGATCCAGAGCAGCAAGTGGGAGACTCCCATCCCACTGGTGACTGCGGGGAGATGTGCCCAGGGAGCAATGTGGCTGTAGCTGGAGGCCACCTCACCCTTGGCAGCTGCTTTCAGATGCAGCTTCCACTCTGGACCCTGCCTGAGCAAGGAATGCTCAGGAAGTGTGAACCACTGCTGCAGCTGACATGAGCTGCTACTGCCTCACATTTCTGTTTGGCCCAGCCATGGGCTTTACTGACTGCTGGCACCTGTGGGTGTCCAACCCCAAGCCTTGGGGCTGCTTCATGATGGTCTCCAAATGCCTGGGACAGAGGCTGACCCCATCTGCCCCCTAGCTGCTCCTGGTTGCCCTACTGCCTTGCAAGACTGGGCCTGGGCCAGCCCCCAGGGCTACGCTGGAGCTGGGTGCCATGGGCCTGCCCCAAGGCTCTGCCATAGCCCTGACTCCCACAGCAGCTCCTGAGGAAGCCCTTTGGCCAACCTCTGGGTCAGTTCCCCCATGGCATCGACCCACCACTTGGCTCTGACTCTTGACTAGCACTCCCAGCTCAACTCCAGGCCCCAATTTTCTCAATGGCAGCTTTAACCCCGTCACTCAGCCTTTCTGGCATTTAAGATGAACTGACTGTTTTTAAAGTACAGATATTTGCTCCTAATTACTTCACATGATTGTTACTTTCACAATACAGTAACAATGGAATAGAGTAGTTCTTACAAAAGGAAGCCTGCTCCAATATATGATTGAAACAAACTTGTATTCTTCATGTGGAGAATTGGGAACATATTTTTTTCTGACTTCTCAGCGATGCGATGGCTAAACTGCGATGACTTGTCACGCAGTTTAGCCATCTAGTTGTTCGTGAGCCATTGATGTGATTAAGATAGATCAGTATGGTCAGTAAGTCAGAGAAGTTCCAAAGCTTGCCACTGATAGAAATCAGCTGATTTATACCAGCTGAAGATCTGGTTCAGCACTTGTGGTCATAAACTGCTACATATATTGCTCATTGTTCTTATACCTTGTTTCTTTTTTGGCACATGCACTGTCAATATTTGCATATACACAGACATCACTTTTCTTAGGATAATCCATATGAGAATATTAAAAAAAAAAAAAAAGAAAAAAAGACATGGAGTAGAGAGCAGCTGCAATGACAATAATGTAATTTTATTTATCTTTCTGCAGTGTATATATTAAATGTATGTCAGTTACCTCTATATGAATTTTTAGAAAGCAGTAGACAGACTTAAAAATATTTTTATATACACTTACATATATTTTGAAGATACTCTATAACATTTTTTGCATACACACATACTTTTGCAAGTATTGTAGTTCATGTGTTTATATACATTGTATAAACTTTTCTAGCAAGATGCTCTTCACAGATCAAAATTACTTTTCAAAAAGCATGTAAATTATTTTTATCAGAAATCCCTAATTCTTATGATGACTGAATAAAACACAGGAAATAACAGAAGTAGCATTAAAGCAAGAGTAGTTACTTGGCTAGGTGTTCCTCCTGCTTTGCAGATAGACCACAATATTCTTGTTATATCTTCTGAACTGTTCAGCACTTGAGAGCAGCAGCTCATTTCTCATTTCATTCCTGAACACATTAGAAATATTTCAGAATAAATATGGTCGGGTCTTGATAGGTATATGTATCACCCATCCTAAGTGTTAGGGCATCATGGAGGCAGGGCCAAGCCGAGCTGGCTACCAGGACCTGTCCCTTCATGCCCTGAAGGAGCAGGGTCCTTGGTGTATGAAGGACTCTCTCATAACAAGCTATATTTTCCCTTAACTGAGTTTGTGGTTTTGATTTTCAGAACTCTACGAGTCTGAATAAACCCCTATTTTGATTTTCAGATTATCAGACTCCTATTTTCCAAACACAGAGTTTTAGAATCCACTGTGCTACCAGGAGTTGGCCTAGATACCAAGAAAAGTCTTTTATTATACTTGAATGTAAAAAAGTAACATAGAGTAAGTTATGTTTAGAGGCTTCATTTTTAACTTGTCAGAGTGCAGAGGTAAATTGTAGCGGTTTCACTCATTGATATCACATTTGACAAGCATGGAAAGGTCTTCATCCATGTTGTGGTATTTTGGTATTTTTTAGATGCCATACAGTATAGGGTAGTGAATAAAATACATAGAAAACATTACTTGTAGATACTGGGATGTCTGTAGGTCTTGTGATAAGTGTGGACATGAAGCTACATACATCTTTGTTAAGCTGTTAACCTTTGTTAAGCTGTGAAAAAGGTAAGTGAATTTGGACTAACAAAGAGCACAATAGCATTGTGCAATTTAGCACATACAGCACCTACCAAAACATTTAATGAATTCAAATATATTTTTAAATATTATAACATTCAAATCATATGTATATCACAGTATAGTTCATGAATTTGCTTTTCATCTGAAAATATTCCTCCTCCTATGTCGGCATTTCTAATACTAAAAGCACTGTTGCAATTAAATCAAAAAGTTAATAATATGCATTACTGAAATCAGAACCTTTGATTTCCTCCTCTGGCAGACAGGCACTTCAGATTTTAGCCTGGTATATCTCAGTGGTAGCTCTAAATATTTCAATCAAGCTCTGTAATGAGCCTTCTTGAGTAAAAGAAATCAGTAACAGGTCCTCTGTCTGATTAGTGTTTGAAATACTGATTATGTATGGAGAACTAGATTTTAAAAAACACCTACAAGTCACAGCACCTACGCAGTAGCTATTTGTATGGTAATAATCTAGTAGTTCATCAGTTCTGTCTTCCTAATAATCTTCCATGTTTGTTCCTCCTGTATGCATCTTGGAATTTTGAGCAGCCTGGGTATAAATGCTACAAACACATGACATTTCTCTTTCTGAGCCCTTACTGCCTCCAAAGGTATCTAGTCATAAAAGATTTCTGCCATCTTTCTTTTTTTTT
Source organism: Nothoprocta pentlandii (assembly GCA_013398315.1). Lineage (NCBI taxonomy): Eukaryota > Metazoa > Chordata > Aves > Tinamiformes > Tinamidae > Nothoprocta > Nothoprocta pentlandii. The sequence continues at coordinate 108,577 of VZSG01001084.1, read as the reverse complement.
TTTTTTTTTAATTTAAAATCTTTATTTCCAGTCTTGTCATTCCAAGGACATGTCCTTCACTTCTAAGAGCTTCTATTCTGCTGTCTGTGCAGTGTCCCTGTCATCACCAGACTTCTCCAGGCTGTTCGATACAATAATCCTGGTCTTCTTGGAACACAAAACTACATGAGTAGAAAATTATGCCAGTGTAATCAATTACACTGTAATTAATGATATATATTATAGATATTAATGTATCTTTCCTGTCTACCCACAGTTATGTCTCTGTCCAAATATCTGATCGTTCTGCAATTCATTTATTCATTCCTTTTGATTTATAAATATGATTCTGTTTATAACACTCACAGGACCGCAGCAGTATTTTCAACCATATTTTACATAAGACTGTATGCAAAAGTATTCTTCATTGCTAGGTTATGAGGAATGCTACTAGTTACGTGGTACAAACCTTGTAAATTCATGCTAAATTCTTGGCTTCAAATTTCCTGCAATGGACACCTCTTATTTTTCTTTCATCTTAATGTTCTTTAATCTTTCTTTTTTAATTTGAATATCAGTGCTTCAAATAAAGTTTTACTATCATTCAGGACTGTTTCTCCATAATGCAAAAAGTAGTTCTTTATAACCTGTGGTTTTCTAGTATTTTTCAGTCTTAGTGTTTTCACTATCTTCCAATTTAGATAAAATATAGAAATATCATTACTGTCTGTTTTCCCTGATTTATCTTCCTGAGAGATAAAGATCCTGAATAGTCTCAAATCAAATATATGTTTCTAGAATTAATCCCCTTGGATACAACTTAAAATTTCTAGCTAAATATATTTACTCTTTGTTTACAACAGTTTAGTTTTGCATGTCTGTGACAGCAGAGATACAGAGAACAATCAGTCTGTCTTTCAAGATTAGTATTTCAAAGTAGCATAAGTCTTCTACTGGAAATTTTTTTTTGTGTCTTCATTTCACTATTTTGTAATTATATTCATGATATTTGAAATTATGATTGACTTAAGCAAGGTACACAAAACTGGAGATCTTCACCACAACCACCAAAGTAAGCCATTTGCATTATAGTAGACTAAAAATATCAATGAAAGAAATTTTTCCTTTCCCACTTTTTGAAAAGGATCTCTCAATTTCCTTTTTGGAAAGGACAGTTCACAGTCTTTATCATATGTTCAAAATCATCTAAAAGGTTGTCTGATTCAGGAATCATATTTCAAATCAAACTCAAAATGTGCAGGTCCCAGTAAATTTAGGCCTAACTTGTTTTATTTTAGTCTTAAATACATAACAATGTGTTTCTGTAAACAATTTCATAGAATAGAAGATGTCAGTAATTTTTTGTGTCGATTAGGGTGCCATTCAGAATTTTTTCTACCACTTGCTTTACCTTCCTCCTATTTTTAAACTGGCAAAACTGCTAATGATTAGAGTAAGATTAGCCAACTGCTACATTTCAGGAACCTCAATGAGAGGTATGAAAAATTAGGTTTTACCTTTTTGGTTTTGTTAATACATGCTTTAGAAATTGCTTTTCACTTCACAACCTATAATAAATTCAGTAATGCCTTTCAAGAGCAAAAGATATCAAAATCGTGAGTAGTTACAATATTTATCATATATCATGACACATTGACACTGTATTGCTCACTGTCAAGCAGCAGACAATAATAACAGAAATGCCTAAGGCAAATATTACTTGAAGGCAGTCTGAGGCTCTGCACTACCTGGAAAACCAATGTATACCTTAGCTGCTTGTGGCATCTGTAGCACAGAATACAGGACTGGTTCTCTCCAAGGTGCTTAGCATTTTCATATTAACACTGTGTAACAAAGCAGAACTTTTTTTTTTTTTTTAAATTGTAAAATCTCTTCTTCCCAAGTATTTTCGAGAGATTGCACTTTGCTTTATAGTCTCAAATGCTCTACAGGATGTATAGCATGAAATACAATGAATTAAGCTAGGGTGAAGCATACTATGATAAATGTTGGCTAGTTTTACATTTGCAAGCCAGGGCAGGGCTTCAAGTAATAAAATTACTACTGAAGCACATCCAGCAACCTCTAATTGTTCCTTTAGTCAGGGGCATGCTGGCTTTAAAATACCTGCTACTTTCTCATGAACTACAGGAGGTAGGTGTCTAAGTGATATTTATGGGTTGAAAAAGTGGCCTGACTTATTTTCCTCCTGTCTTTGAAGCTGTCTTAAAGAAAAGACAGTTTAAAAGACACTATACAGCAAGATCAACTCAAATTTTAGCCTCCCTGAAAATCATTGTAATACTTGGGAGGGTGTCTGGCAGTGTGTAAATGCTTATTGGAAAACATAGTGACAAAACTACTCCCACTTGACTGAAGTCCACCAGAGGAATCAGCAGGAAGCTGCTACCTGAAAGAGCAGGGAAGCTGCAGTCTATTCATGATGTGAAAACAGAGGAGGATCCTAGCCCTGCTCACATACTTAATGATGGGGATAGGCTTGCAGAGAACCTGGAAATGATGAAGACAGCCTGACTACCAGCATATTATTTGCTCTATGCTTCAGAACCATCCCCTCCCAGAAAACTTCCCACCGAAGACAATCAGATCACACGCAAGTCAGGCAAGTCAGGCCACAATTGGTCACTACTGTTTCATGTGAAACTAAAAAAAAAAAAAAAAAAAACACCTTAGATGAGTAATTATTAAATAACATTACTGAAGACAAAAGGGAAAGTATTCCATATGTTTCAAGGCAACAGTACATCTAACTAACAGTTAATAGGAACATACCACAGCCATGGGAAGTAAGGAGAGAAAGGCATGTTTTTTTGACCATTGTAAAATCAATGAATCTTACCAAATTAAAGATCAGTTACTACGATGACCATAAAAAACAAATAGCAGATTTCTTTCTGCTTTCTGCTTTCTTTCTGCCTGTTATATATTTTCAATTCAGTTTTTATAGGGAGAAATCAAGAAAATGACCTACCTAGTAAAGATAAGAGCCTTGCTCTAGAAACAAGTGACTAATGCATCTAAATCAAATATACGTTTATATTAAAATATATCACAAAATAGCCACCCTACCATGAAAAGTTTTTTTTTTCACTATAGCCCCAAGATTTCTAAAAGTAAAAAGACATATATATTAGATTGAATGGAATCTGAGTTTATCTAGAACATTCTGAGTGTCCAGTACCCTTTTCTCCATTTCAAGGCATAGCTCTAGAGAATTGCCCATTGAGAGTCTTTCAGCAGGGAAGCCAGGGGGAAAAAGCCTGAGCCTGGAGCCCTCTGAGGCCCTGTGACAAGTGTGTATGCATATCAAGAATGCATCCTGCATCTCTCCCTAATAAACAAATATAAAGCCTGGCTATGCTAATTTGAAGAGAATAAACTGGTTTTAGGAGAAAAAAAACTCTTATAAAAATATATTCAGCAATAAACTATTCAGGATTAAAGAACAGATTTGTTTTGGAATTTTATATGAAAGTCACAGTCAAATTCAGTTCACAACAGATTTAAGTCAACTTTGGGTTTCCTTTCATCTGTTGCTGTTGGAGAGAGGCTATTTGATCTAGTAGTATGTTCTCTATTCCTGTAAGAGTTTATATAGTTGATAGAAATTTCCACTTAACAGTGGAATTCACAGTGATAGCAATGATACTGCAACATTTTACAGCAGATACCATCAGTATTCCAAGAACAAAGAACGAAACATCTTTCCATGAAAAAGGGTGTTGATCTCTACTGTACCACCATCTGAAGCTACTTTGAATAGCCTAGTTTCCCCTCTTCTACATAATTTCCTCTTTGGGAGAAAGGGAAAAAAAAAAAAAAAGAGAGAAACAAGTAAGATGATAACACTTTTCTTTCTGTGGTTCATGTTTTTGAAATTGGTACACCAGAAGGGCTTTCAAAAATCACAGTAATTAGAATTCTCATTCAAAGTACAAGGCAGTGAGAGCTGATTCAAAACTCAACATCTGGAAAACAAAACAAAATGATATAATAAAAAACAAGCATCAGTCACCAATTGCGTGTAATGTTTAAAAACTAGGGAATCTTCAATTCCATTAAAAAAAAAAAAAAAAAAAAAAAAAAAANAAAAAAAAAAAAAAAAAAAAAAAAAAAACAGTTTGCCAGCTGAGAGTTGGGAGTTGGCATAAGCTGCTTTGTTAAGTAACTAGAACCTAAACAGAAGGGAAACATAAATAGATTATTTGTAAAATCACTACTGGAAAGAAGAATAGTTATCAAAACTTACAGCAAGTTATCAAAACTAAATGTGCTTATTGCTTCTATTAAGTATTATTGTATGATAAGATACATTCTAAGTGAAGACACTAATTTTGTGGAAGTATTTATTTCTCTGTTATTACAGATGGAATTTAAAGATTCAAAATTATATGTGCCAGAGAAATAAAGATAGCCAGAGTAAGACTGCACCTTCATATATATGACAATTTGGATATTAATTCTAATCTATTGAGAAGTGTGTGTGTGTGTGTGTGTCTTGTGTGTGCATGTGCACAATTGCACGATCGGCATCTGAATGACTGACAAACTGAAAAAATGCTTATATTGATCTTTTATATATAATGGTAAAACACTAATGGTAATTATTATTATATTAAGAATTACACACATTTATAAACATTTTGAATGTCTCAGTGCATTATTTTATAAATGAGATCATTATTTTATAAATGAGATCTTAAGTTCACAGTGGCAATATATTTTACCATTTCAGAACTGTTAAATTCCACTTGATAAAAATAAATGAATAAATAAAATGACTGCATCCATTCACAGACCAAGATCTTGCAGCCTCATTATGCTAGGCTTAAGTGGTAACTTAAGTTCTCATTCTTTCAGAAGTGGGATTTGTCTGTGAGTCAATCTGTTCATAAATATAATGTCACCTGCCTTAAGGTTACTTTCATCTGTGCTAGTGCTCACAACCCATAGGTTTATTCGGGCAGCAAGAGATCTTTGACTAACCCACTTCATAAGGGCACTTTCTCTGGGCATAAACCCAAAAATATACACCATTTCAATATCTCCATGGGGAATCTTCAGAAATCAAATGAATCAGCTTTATAGCTTCTTTGTACTGAACCATTAGAGATTTGCTGTGGAGTATCAGTGAATCTGATCCAAGAATTACCGTTATTGACTGTCTTTGTATGATTATTGTGGAAGTGAATTTTACTCAGGAATTAAAAGAAAGCTTTTACTAAATTGGATCCAAATAGAAAAGCAATTTTAAAATAAGGTGTATAAATATTCATTCAAACTGTGAGACAAAAATATGTGGAATTGAGTGATACTTTGATGACTGTAAATGTAAAAATACTTAGCCTTTTTCCTGAGGTTCATACGGCAACGTCTGTATTAGAACTGCCACTATCTTTAGTGAGAAATGAGGGCATTTGCCAATGTCACAGGTGTAGGTCTTTTTCTTTCTGTAATGTGAGTAAAGTTGTTGACTTTATTATGTTTTCTGCACAGACAGTTTAAGTCAGTAGGAATTTCACAAGACTCTTGAACAGCTGGGATCTGTAATTTGTGAAGTTATTTAAGTTATGAAACTTAATTAGTGTATATACCAGATTTAAAATTGAATACAAAAAAGCCTGTTTTAGTTTACTGCACAAATAGTTATTTCTACTTTAAACTACAGTGAATAGATGAATATTTACTTCAATTTCCTATTTTAGTGACAAGATAATTCTCTTAGTAAGCTGAAGTGTTCTTAACATATGGGCACAAAGCTCACATTTTTGAAAGCTTACTGTACAAGCTGCCTTATTATTTTTCCCAACAGCTTGGAGACAGGCCCTTGTAATGTGGCATCAATACGTAATGTGTCTTTTTTTCTGTAGGGTTCATTGTTATTTGGAAGACAAATGATAAATGGCATCCACAGGATTATAGGTAAACATTTCTAACATGGTACATAATGTTCAAGTATTGTTGACAGAGATGGGGAGAGCTAGAATTACTTTTTCTAATGTAACACTTTCTGTTGGAACACACTTAGTGGGGTTTCTACTTCATTGTGAAATTCTATGGTATTTTAATCTTAAAAAAAAAATTTATACTACTTGTTTCACCTTTGTTTTCAAGCTTATTTTATAAGATTGCATTTATTAAACAGAAGATGTTTGAATACACAGAGATCTTATTGTCCTTTGACCTTAATGCACTAAACAAAGTAATTACTTTTCAAAGTTAGCGTTTTGCACATATCATAATATACTACTCAACACTATCACTCAAATTTAAATACAGTATTCCTTTCAGTTTTTGATCTTTATAGAAATGTATCTTGCATCTGAATTAAGACCAGATTATGAAACTTGCTCACAGTATTTTAAGGAAAAGGGACATTCCTGCTTATGCAATTATTTATGCTAACCACATTGTTATAAATGATGATTACGGCATGGAAAACAAAGGAAAGGACATTCTGACTGTAACTCTTCCTGGTTACTAGGTTGATTTATGATCAGAGCACACAAAAATTACTCACAGATATGCAATTCGACTAGCCATTCTGCTATGCTGCCCTTCATGAGTGGATCACCAGCATATCTAGGGAAGTCATTATTCTCCTCGGTTAGGTGTTTTCACCAGTTTTGGCTACCGGCATACAAAGCATAGATAAAGGAGCCAGAGAAAGTCAGATAGAGGGCCGCCGGATGGCAAGTAGCTGAGAGAACTTCATTTGCAGTCTTCCACTATCTAGAGGAGAGGTAGAGCTAAAAACAGAGACATTCTGTTCTCGGAGGCACATAGCAGAAGTCATGGTCACAGGCTCTAGCAAGGAACATCCCTGCAGGCAATTAGGATGCAATTTTTCACAATGAGAGAGACTGAGTACTGAAATGGGTTGCCCAAAGAGGATGTGAAATCTTCACCCTGTGAGATTGTTTGGATAAGATCTGTGACGGATCTGTGACGGCTGCGGCCTGCACAGCAAGATCTCCCCTTGAGCAGGGACGCCTCTCAAGGTTACTCCTCGAGGTTGAGAAAGGGCCCCCCCTTCCCACAACAGATTTGTGGTAAGTGAACATAGCCCGCTCTCTTGCTTTAACTTTACTTTGTAACTGTGCAAAAGAACCCTTAGTCATAAACCGTTGACCAGGTCTGGGACTAGGATTGGATCCAGTCGCAGCCAGACTCCTCTCAGAAGGAGCCTGGAAAGCAAGGGGGTCCAATCTGAACCTTGTGACCCAACGGGAGGATATCCCAAGATAATTGTGTATTATCTTGAGCCTCCATGCAGTGAATAATAAGTGACCTTGCCATAGAATCTCGTGAAATCATTGTCCATATTAATAAATCCTATTGTTATTTCTTTCATATGAGTGAGGTGCATTTTGTCACTCACCCCTGCCACCACTCATTCCGTGACAAGATCCTGAGCAACTTTGTCATCTTGAAAATAGAAGCAGAAGGCTGGTCAAGGTGACCTACAAAGGTCCCTTCCAACCTACAGCTTTCTCTGGCTATATGTTGATTTGCAGTGTTTAATGACACTTCGAGTAGATTCACAGAAATGTAAGCACAAATCAGTTCAAACTTTATATTATGTATAGCAAAGGAAATGCTGACCACTTTTTTGATTTCTGGAGGAGATATCATATTAAAACTAATTAGCATTAATCATTAAACCCAACTTTTGTAGAGTGCTCCCAGTAAAATACCCTTATGATTGGCATTCTGTGAACAATATAGAGAATTGTAATCTAGTGGTGAATAATACAAAGTAGACCCTTCCTATATGTAAAATATCATTCCCACTGTCTTTCTGTTGCATCCCTCATCTCAAATAAAATTGATATGCTGATTTTGTTTTCCTGTCAATGAAAAAAAACAGTAAATGGACATTCAGTAGAAATGAAATTGTTCTTTCTAGTCAAGTGAATATAAAATAAGTGTTACTAAATAGCTCCAGTGAGATTTTGGATTTTTCTTCATATAAGAGCAACATTTACATAAATTAAGATTTGGCATTTGTTTTTTTGTTTGTTTTGTTTTGTTTTATCAAATTTCACCCATATATGCCTGAATAAATATAACTAGCAACAAAGGCAAGGACAAGGAGCAGAATACAAGCATCCCATCAAATTGACCTGTACAGTAACAGGACTGGCTGACATTGTTGGTAAAGGGCGAGAAATGGAAAAAACAGCAGGAAACAGTCAAAAATAGGAAAGAGAGGAGGAGCTGCTCTTTGTCTGTTGCTGAAAGATAGCTTATTAGTTGTACTCCCTTCTTCATCTATTGCCGGTCTGAAGTGCACAATGAGAGAACTGAGAACTTACTATTGATTTAAGAGACACTTAGAAACTGAAGGAGATGTTTTAGACCAGCCGTAGGATTCCAACTGTGGGGTTGCTTTATGAAGGACTGCTCTCCAGACAAATGCAAAAGAAGCATCTTTGTTCAAGCTGCAATGATTTAGTGTTTGCAGACTGCTAAAATTACTTTGGGATCACTTGAAGTTCTTCTTTTATGAGAAATTCCCCTATATGATCTTCTCCTAATAGTATCTGTCAAGTTGTTGTATAGTGCTCGTGCTGGGCTGAGAGTTCTGGTGAGCCACCAAGAGCTTGCTGGAGCAGAGAAAAAGACTGAATTTAAAATAAATCACATGCTTTAAGTAAAATCAGAATTGAAATAGTTTGATTTATTAATGACACTCAAATGGCAGTGAGCCATGCATTCAGAATCAACAGCAGGCTACCAGAAACTTTAAAAAAACGCTAGGACCTACAAATTTCTAAACACTTTTCTATAACAAATGCTAAAACATTCCAGCTTCCACTCAATACATGCACAGAAGGTTCCTACGCAAAACCTCTCCAGGGCATGTAGGTTACAGACATACCTACTTTTCCTGAGAATATGTTCACCTACTTATATAAACCTCCTGTGAGAGATATGCATGCTTTTACTCTAACCTGTATCTTATCGCCTGCAAATGCACACTCACATGAGAAGCCTCCCATAGTGCCAAATACCTATATCTGTGGTCAGGGTTTCTACCAGTTGCTTCTCACACTGTCAGAATACTGGCTGAATGCAGGTTACTCATAGCATTGGATGGAGAAGCTGCTGTGTCTGGCCTAGAAGAAGGACATGATGACAGTGGACATGATGCCATGACAATGCTGGCAGTATCAAAATAGATACTGACTGCTACTCCATTATCCTCCTCTCTCTGTCTTGGTAAACATTTTCTTGTTTGCTTTATATTTATTTTCTAGTTAATTCTTTTGTTTGATGTTGTTTTAAAAGTTTATATGTAATTCCTTGGTTACTATTTAATCTCTGTCATGGTTGTTTTTTTCCATAGCATTATTAGTTTTGGATAAACACCTTGTCAGAAAGTTTTGAGTGGTGTTCTATTCACACACATGTTATTTTTACCCAAATACAGAATAATGAAACTGAAAACTTGTTATTCCCTTCAGCAAACTCATCCATTATTTCTATGAAGTTCTTCAGCCTAGTTGAAGGTAGTACTATTAAAAAAAAAAAGTACTTGCAGTTTTATACCAGTTTTGTGTTGAGGTATTTATACTGAAAGCAAGCATCTCCTTATTTACGTTCTGCAAAGCAGTTTCTCTGAAAAATAAAGGCATAAAGGATTTTTTTTTTTTTTTTTTGTAATACTGACAGAGGTGGTGTTCACATCATTGTACATAAACAGAGTACCTTTTAGGTTTAAGATCGTATATTTCCTATAGCAATCAATTTTAGATTAAGACACTGCTGGGCTTGTTTATCACCTATTGATGCCTAGAGGAGAATCATTTTTCTAATTTGTAAATGTGTTCGGTGGGGGCTTGATTTAGCTGGGCAAATTAGTGCCTAGTGCTCCTTGAGTTGTCCTTTGATCCTACTTGACATCCAATCTCCACAACAATGAAAATCTTCCCTGCTTCTTGTGACGTATCTGCCAACTACATATGGATGTGTTCAATGCCTTAATGCACTGCAATGCGATATATTTACATAGTACACGTAGCAATCCCTACAATGATTTCTTAAGCTTCTGATGTAATGGGGAGCTTTCCAGGGATTATAATGTAGCCTAAACTGCAGGTTCTATGGAACAAGTTACATCCAGATCTTAGTCTCAAACTGAAGCCCACTCTCAGTTTCTTTGGTGGCCCATAAGTATTTTATAGTTAGCAGCAGTGTGAAGGAAACAGAACAGAAATTTTGATAAAAGGGAGAACTGAAGGTAAAGGTTTTTGTAAGGTCTCATGGGAGAGCTAGACTACACACATACTGTGTATAGTCTATGTATATTGATATTCTGTATAGACTATATTCTATAGTCTGTGTATATTGATATTCACTTTGTACTTTCTTGGGAAATGCATTCACTCTGATTTGCTCGCTACTGAAGATTCTGTCTCTGCTTCTTGATGTTACTGACATTGGGCAATATATAAATAAGTTAGCATCATGACAATTCTGTTTACATGTTTCAATCTGTATATATTAACTTTCAAGCAAACTAGCATGGCTCATGATGCACCATACACTGTTTCTTTCTCCTTAGTTGAAGTGATTAATCTTCTGATAGAAAAGGCGGATTCAGCAAATGAAGTTTTAAGAAATCTGGCTTTTGCAGATCAGAGACCCTGAAACACCTGCTCCTGCAGCTTGTCTCAGTGTGAAAGGCTGATCAAGCACTGTGCTAGGTCTTTTAGCTGCTGCACTACTCAGATTACAGAACTGCCCTTCCCTCCCTTCAAATTTCTAGGAAGCTTTATGACTCAAGGGTTTATCTGTGACCCTATTACTTCCTTGGGGACTGAACATTTCTCAGAGGACATTAATGGGAAATTCTGAGGACGAAAAAGGCTTCAACTGCAGCTAGTTCCTGAATTGGCATTACTTCGGAAAAAAAGAAAAAAAAAAAAAAAAAAAAAAAAAAAAAAAAAAAAAAAAAAAAAAAAAAAAAAAAAAAAAAAAAAAAAAAAAAAAAAAAAAAGAAAGAATGATGTGTGCATTTTCACTCTACCCTGTGCACCCACATTTGATAAAGGTCAAAAGCAGCCTGAGGTACAATTTCTAAAATCAAAATATATTTTTAAAAGGTCTATTTCTGTTTCCTCAGCTTCTAAGCCAGCTATCTCAATAGATTTTTAAAGGATAAACAAAACTATGCTGGAGCAGCAGTTTCATTAATACATGGAAGAAACAGGTGCAGAGGACGTAGGAGGAGAGGAAGATGCTGAGGCAATATTTTATGAAAAGGTAATATTGTTTTCATCATGTACTTTAACTTCCCTCAAGGAAAATGAACAAAGAAAGGAAAATCAACAAACAATAACACCAGCAAGAACAACAACAAAACTCAGATTTCTCTTATATAGAGATCTTCAATATAGCTTTGCAAAAGATACCATCAAAATGCTTCTTATTAAATACAACACAGAAAACATTACAAATACCATTGCATGTCTTATGGATGATTTCTGAAGAAATTTGGAGAGTAAAAGGCTTGGGACTACTCAAACAAGCCTCTTTTCATTTGTTACATTGTAGTTTAATCACAGCATTCAGTGTTCAGATTCCCTGCTATTCTTCATTCAAAAATTGTGTCTCAATATTCATGGCCGTAGTATAGAGCATGTATCATCCAGACTCTTCCTTGTTGAGCAGTGCATTCTCATTTCTGATGAGCATTCTCAGTTTGCTTCTAATCACTACTGAATATAATTGTAGATTGAAAGTTAGAGCCTTCACAGATAGAAAAACAGTCTAGGCCTTTGAATAATATTTATCTCTTCAAAGAGAGAATATCAAATAATATCTTATTTATCTCTGGCAACAAGGAATTATCTACCAATAGCACAAACTGGCAAAGGTATCAAACAGTGCATCAAAGTGCACTGTGTAATTCCTGCAAAAGTGATGTAAATCCTATCCCCTCCTTGCTAGCATACGTCACTGCTGAAAACAGACAAGCTCATCTAGAGCTTCACATTAGTTATAATGAGAAATATTCCTGTTTAAAACAAAGAGAGGATAGTTTAGCATTAATTTCATAGAATTTAAAGCTTTATATTTTGAAGTGGTCTAAATGCATGTATAAGTCCATAAAACCAAAGATTCACAAAATTGTTGGGATTAGAAGGGACCTCTTGAATTCACTTAGTCCAGTTTCCCTTCTCAGGCAGAGCCATCTAGAGAAAGTTGCCAAGAAGTGTGTCCAAAAGGCTTCTGAACATCTCCAGGGATAGAGCATCCTCTGTAGGCAACCTACTCAGTCACCATTCCAGTAGAAAAGTGTTTTTTTTTTTTTTTATATTCAGATGGAAATGTGTTGGAAATGTGTTTCAGTTTTTGCCCATTGCCTCTTGTCTCATCACTGGGCACCACTGAAAAGAGTCTGGCCACATGCTTTTCACACTCTCAGATCCCTGCACACATTAAGAAACCTCACCCCACACTTTCACTTCCCCAGGCTAAATAATCCCAGCTCTCTCAGCTCTGAGCAGTGAGGGAGACTCAGATTTCTATTGCTGAGAGATAGGACCCTTTCTTTCTGTGCATTTTTTTTTTTTTTCCTCACTGGTTGTCGTAGCAATTCCAAAAGAACTTAAAACTTTTATTATAAACTACTCTGGGTCCTATGCAACCAGTAGAAGATTTATGATGAGACATAGGACAGCTTTTTAAAACAAGTCTGATTTTGTAACTCAACCGGAATGTAAAGTTTTATGGGTTGGAATGGTGAATCAAAAGATTTTTTGCCCATACTGGTGATATTGTGCACTGCTGTATCCTTATGAGTATGAGACTTCATATCTGTCTCATTCCTAAGAAACAGAGTTTTTGTCACTAAAATCCTGTTGAGACTCCTATTTTTCCTAAATTCTGCTCATGCTGTTTTCATATACTCTCTGAGTAGAGTTAGTTGTTCAGTCAAACTTGATATACAATCATTCTGCTTTCCTTGTACTGTAAAAGCAACTCTAGTTCAGTGCTGATTTTTGTTGTAGTTGTTTTGTTGTTCCTTTGTACCAGTGGCCATCTGGTACAATACGGCCATCTGAATAAAACCAACCTCTTATTTTTTTTTGTCAAATTGGAAATTATCTCCTCAGCCATGTTAAACAACAATAAAAAAAATGCAGAGCTATAAAAATTAATTATTTTTTCAGTAAAAATAATGCATAGATCCTTGATGTTCAGCATACTACAAATATTAGACTGATTTCTCATAATGTCCTGTGCACAGTATGCTCAAGTAACAATTGCAAGGCCTGTTAACAGTGACATCCTGTTATCTGTCACTTTCTATGTAAAGTAGGATATTTAAGATGAGAGGATGAGGAGACCAGGACCTGATGTATGAATCCAAAGATTAAATTATGTGACCAAAGTAAAAATTACATTCGCTGTCAGTGATTCCACTGAATATCTGTGGGGAGCATCCTAAAATATCACATCAAGAATTTGCAAAACTTAAAAATATCTTAAAAATATTATAGTTATAATGGATTCACAGGTATACTAAAGCCAGATTTCTTTTCTTCTGCTATTGCATAGGAATTATATTCTCTTTTGTATTGTTTTTATTTCTTATGAAAATAAATTTCAGAAATCATTTTCCAAGCACATTTCAACGAGTTATGGTAAAGTTAGTCCATCACATAATTGTCCAATTATATATATATATATGTCCAATTTTATATATATGTCCAATAATATTTATATGTCCATATATATATGTCCAATTATCACAGAATACAGAATCACAGAATATTTAAGGTTGGAAGGGACCTCTAGAGATCATCTAGTCCAACCTTCCTGCTCAAGCAGGCACACTGAGAGCATGTGGCACAGGGTGGCATCCAGGTGGGTTTTGAAGACCTCCAGAGAAGGAGACTCCACAACCTTCCTGGGCAGCCTGTTCCACTGATCTGTCACCCTCACAGTAAAGAAGTTCCTCCTCACCTGGAGATGGAACTTCCTGTGCTCCAGCTTATGCCCATTACCCCTCGTCCTATCGCTGGCCACCAGTGAAAACAGCCTGTCCCCTTCCTCCCTGCATTNCATTACCCCTCGTCCTATCGCTGGCCACCAGTGAAAACAGCCTGTCCCCTTCCTCCCTGCATTCTCCCTTCCTGAACTTATACACATTAATCAGATCCCCTCTAAGCCTTCTCTTCTCCAGAAGATATATATATATAATATATATATATTATACATATATATATATAGTCCAATTATATATATATATAGTTGATATATATAGCATATATATCAACTAAGGTGGATATGTTTTTCTCTATCAGTCTAGCTATCACTGTCTGCATTTATGAGATCAAGAGGATATACCAGAAGACAATTTTATTTATGTTTCTATTAAGGAATATTTTTCTCATTATTTTCAAGTTCCATCTTCACATTAAATTTGTGGCACAGGCAAGTGCTTTTAATCCACAAATTTTTGTGGATTAATCCACAAATTCTTTGCTGATTCAGCTGCGTGGAGTAATGTTTTAATGATTTTAATGTTTTCCATAATGTACTTATAGAGCTGCATATTTTGATATTAAAGCTGCATTTCACCAATCCAGCTGCATGCTTTGAAAATGCAGTTCCTGTGGCTTTAAATAACATTGCTGTAATAACTAGATGGCTTACAGAGCTACCTGGTTTAAGACTTCATGAATCAACTTGTGGCCCTGATCCATGCATTTTTTGCATAATTTTTGAATATACTGAACCCATTGTGCTGCTTTGTTTTCTGATTTCTGCACATTCATTCAAAAAAGATCAAAGATTTGGAAGTTTACTTCTCGACAGCTGCTAAGGAAATAAATTCTGAACTTCATCTTAATGCAAGATATTGGTCTAGCTTTTATATCTGAGATTCCTGTAGAAGTTGTTGTGGTCAGTTCTGTGGTCATACATATGATCCATGTATTCCAAGTACTTTCACAGCTACAGAACATTGGCAATTGAATAAATGCTGTGTTCTGGAAAGATAATCAAAATTGCCTAAGTTTTGCAGGTGTTGGCAGCTGTTGATTTCATTGAAAAATCAAGGATTTGCAAGACAGTGTATGATAGCAAATTGTGCCATGTAGTGCCTCATAAATGTGAAGCGCAGAAATCAACTTCTTGTGTATCCACTCACCAGACTGAGGAAAGAGCGGCAAAAAAGAATCCTCACATGGGAATTCCTGAAATTCTGGTCAAGGCTAATTAATTAATTAATTAATTAATTAATGTAAATTCTATCCCCCATGTAAACTTATTTCTATTGTGCATCTTGTAAAACATTGTGGAACATCAAAATATAGATCATAGAATCATAGAATCATAGAATGCTTAAGTTTGGAAGGGACCTCAGAGGTCATCTAGTCCAACCCCCCTGCTCACGCAGGGCCACCTAGAGCATGTGGCACAGGGCTGCGTCCAAGCGGTTTTTAAAGATCTCCAAAGAAGGAGAATCCACAACCACTCTGGGCAGCCTCTTCCAGGACTCTGTCACCCTCACTGTCAAAAGTTCCTTGTCCACTTTCCTGTGGAACTTTTGGTGCCTCAGCTTGTGGCCGTTTCCTCTAGTCCTATCGCTGGCCACCACTGAAAAGAGGCCGGCCCCCTCCTCCTCACTGCCTCCTTTGAGGTATTTATACATGCTGATCAGGTCCCCCCTCAGCCTTCTCTTCTCCAGAGAAAACAAGCCCAGCTCCCTCAGCCTTTGCTCATAGGGCAGATGTTCCAGGCTCCTGAACATCCTCGTAGCCCTGCGCTGGACACTCTCCAGCAGCTCCACATCCCTCTTGTAGTGGGGAGCCCAGAACTGGACACACTACTCCAGATGTGGCCTTACCAGGGCCGTGTAGAGGGGGATGATCACCTCCCTCGACCTGCTGGAGACGCTCTTCTTAATGCACCCCAGGATCCCGTTGGCCTTCTTGGCCACCAGGGCACACTGCTGACTCATGGTCACCTTGTCATCCACCATGACACTCAGGTCCCTCTCTGCGGGGCTGCTCTCCAGCAGGTCAACCCCAAATCTGTACTGGTGGGAGGAGGGTTATTCCTCCCCAAGTGCAGGACCCTGCACTTGCCCCTGTTGAACCTCATGAGATTTCTCGCCGCCCAGTCCTCCAGTCTGTCCAGGTCCCTCTGGATGGCAGCACAGCCCTCAGGGCTATCAGCTACTCCTCCCAGTTTGGTATCAACAGCAAACTTGCTGAGAGAGCACTCCAGCCCTTCATCCAGGTCATTAATGAATAAGTTGAACCGGACCGGACCGAGGACTGACCCCTGGGAGACACCGCTAACTACAGGTCTCCAACTGGACTCTAAGCCACTGACTACCACTCTCTGCACCCTGCCATCGAGCCAATTCCTAATCCACCTCCCTGTCCACTCATCTATGCCACACCTTCGGAGCTTGCCCAGGAGGATGCTGTGAGGGACGGTGTCAAAAGCCTTGCTCAAGGCCAGATAGATGACATCCACTGCTCTGCCCTCATCTATCCAGCTAGTCACTCCTTCATAGAAGGCGATCAAGCTAGTCAAGCATGATTCCCCCTTGGTGAATCCATGCTGACTGTTCCTGAGCACCTTCTTCTCCTCCACGTGTCTGGAGAGAGCAGCAAGGATGACCTGTTCCATCACTTTTCCGGGGATGGAGGTGAGGCTCACCGGCCTGTAGTTGCCAGGGTCCTCCTTCTTGCCCTTTTTGAAGACCAGAGTGACGTTGCCTTTCTTCCAGTCCTCCGGCACCTCCCCCGTTCTCCAGGACCTTCCAAGGATGATGGTGAGCGGCTGGGCTATGACATCTGCCAGTTCCCTCAACACTCTGGGGTGCATCCCATCAGGGCCCATGGATTTGTGGGTGTCGAGTTTCCTTAGGTGCTCTCTGACCCACTCTTCCTCTACCCAGGGCAAGCCTTCCTCTCCCCAGCTCTCTTGTGTCCCTAGGGCCTTGGATTCTAGAGGGCTGCCCCTGACAAACACCGAAGAAAAGGTGGCATTCAGCAGCTCTGCTTTCTCCTTGCTTTCCGTAACCAGGGTACCCACCCCGTTCACTAGTGGACCCACATTCTCCCTGACTTTCCTCTTGTTATTAATATATTTGAAAAAGTTTTTCTTGTTGGTCTTAACATCCTTTGCCAGATTTAGTTCCAAGCGTGCCTTGGCTTTCCTCGTAGCATCCCTGCATTCCCTGACAACGTTCCTGTATTTCTCCCAAGGGGCCTGTCCTTTCTTCCACATTCTGTATACTGCCTTTTTCTGCTGGAGTTTTGCCAGGAGTTCCCTTCTTATCCACGCTGGTCTCCTGCCCCCTCTGCCTGACTTCTTACGCACAGGGATGCACTGTTGCTGGGCATGGTGGAAATGCCGCTTGAAAACTAACCAGCTCTCCTGGGCCCCTCTTCCTTCTAGAGCCCTAGCCCATGGGATCTTTCCCAGCAGGTCTCTGAAGAGTCTAAAGTTGGCCCTTCTGAAGTCCAGGGTGGCAAGGCTACTTGCTGCCCTGCTTCCTCGTTGGATCCTGAACTCCACCAACTTGTGATCACTGCAGCCAAGGCTGCCCCCCACCTTCACATCTTCAAACAGGCCCTCTCTGTTTGTCAGTACGAGGTCCAGCAGCCCACCTTTCCTCGTCAGTTCCTCCACAACCTGCGTCGAAAAGTTGTCATCGACGCACTGCAGAAACTTCCAGGACTGTTTGTGCCTAACTGTACTGTCTTTCCAGCTGATGTCAGGGTAGTTAAAGTCCCCCATGAGAACTAGGGCCTGTGACCGTGAGGCAACTTCCAGCTGCCTGTAGAAGGCCTCGTCAACCTCCTCCTCCAGGTCAGGTGGCCTGTAGCAGACACCCACCACAGTGTCTCCCACATTGGCCTGCCCTTTAACCCTTACCCAAATCTGTAGATCAGTAAAGAAAAAATGTGATGATGCAGCTGAGACCTTCAGTAACTCATGCAAAGCTTAGATTGATTTTTTTCCCCATATTCTGAAAATGAACCACAAAGATCACTCCAAACTTTATCTTTTTGTTTTTAAAGTACATTAAAACATAGTAATGCTACTAAAGACTGAATTTATTCTTATTAACTTACTGAAGTAACTTTACACAAATGCTTAATAATGCTACTGATTTGGCTAAATGTTACAGGAAAACACTTATACACAAGACTGTTTTTGTTTCAAGCTCAGAATTTGTGCATTGTTCTCCTGAGGCTCTGCCTTTTCTGCTAAATAAAACAGGGTCAGGAACTTGTTATGGAGTGATGGCATGTCATATAATAGTCTAGCAACTAGATTTTCCTTGAGGAGAGTGATGATATTTATTCTGGAAAATACTCAGCTATAAGGGAATCAGACTCATGCATCCCCAAAGACTGTATTCTGCCTTGTGCCCTAGGACTGCTCAACAAACTGTACATCTTGATGTGGATGCAGGACCATCTTTTCTGACTCAGTGGCATTGACCTGCCTAATTTGAGTATTTCTGCTCAGTAACTTCTGTGAAGACACAAATAACATATGTTTTCAAAAGCATATACATGTCCACAGACATGCTGGAGAACATAAAGAGTGGAATTGAAGACAGAAGTTAGTGCAAAGTTAGCAGCAGAAAGAAATAACTTTGCCATTCCAAAGTGAACTGCTGTCATAGTATTCACTGAAAAATCATTAACGAACACCAAATTATAGATCTATGAAAAAGGAGTGAGATCCTTACTTTACATAGCAGCCAAAGCCATTATTCTACCTAATCCACAGTATCAGTTTTGATATTCCCAAAGATGTATGGAATACAATCTCCAATAGAGGCTTTGAGGTTATGTTTTGTTGTTATTGCGTTTATTTTTATTTTTAGCACCAATAAATGAACAAATCAAATTTGTCCTTCCATTTATCCTTAAATAAGTCACTGGAAAGTTCTCAGCTTGCCCCAGATCCCCCTTAATCAAACTTTTGAGTTGTACATATGCCTACCTAGTAATACATAATACAATAGTCATGAGTAACCTGCTTCGCTAATCTATTAGCACGTCTAAAAATGCATTGGGTTTCCATATGACCTGTTTTCTATGGACAAGGAGCTAATGCTTTTCTGAGTTCCTCTTAAGGGTGAGGATGGATTAGCTCTTGTGTGCACCCAGGATTGTGCAAGTGTTCCTGTTTCTGAACATATACATCTTGTGTCTGATTTTCAGTAGATAAGTCTGATACCTACTACCACAAGTTTGTTGTTGTCCTTTACCATATTGGGGAACTTAGCTGTCTACTTTTATAAGAACCGTGTTCCTGCATTTTTTATAAAGACAGTGGGCTTAAGTTTTATAGGTTTTAATTAAAGACACTGTAGCTAGGAAATGGTTGTGTATTTTTAACACACTTTAATCATCAAAGTGGGAAAGGATACATCATAGAGAACCATTAAAGTGACATTCCTTACCTATTCTCCCATGAAAAAGAAATATACAGAGCAATCAGTATACATATTCAATTTATATCCATATAACATATAAAAGATATAAACTCAATAGAGTATGCAGCCGAATAAAGATCTGGAAATAAAAAAAAAAAAAAAATGCAGAAGTAACACAAAGAAAAAAGAGCTGAAAGCAGCATGCTGGAAAGGCAAGGAAAGAGGAGAATACCTAACCTTCTTTTAACAAAGCACACATATTCTAAATTCATTTACATGTGTTTCTATATAAATATGTGAAAAATTTTGCTAAGAAAGAATTAGAGACAACTGGAAGTATACAAATTTTACCTCATATAATTTTATTTTTTTTTAACCATTTTAATATGTTTCTCTTTATTCAGTCTGTTTTTCATTTTATTTACAGTTAAAAATAGTTTTCATGCCTACATATTGCTTTGTCCCATTAAGCATATTTCTATATATTTTTTGGCACTGAGATTGACACACTGAATGACATTTTTGAGTTTTTATTTTGATTTTTTTGTTGTTGCAATGAGCATAATATTGTTCTCTCTATCCATATTGTCTTTCTATTCTGTCCTGGAAGTAAAAACTTCTTTAACAGCTTTGATTTTTTAGCTCACATTTTTGAGTAGGCAGCAAAAAAAAGAGAATGTCCCAGTTGCAGAGTCTGTGCACTCTAGAAGCCTCTTGGACTGCTTGTTCCCTGCTTGTTCCCTGCATTTCCCCTCCAGCAGATACTGGAGAAGTTACATTTTCCTTTAAAGACCAGGGTCTGCAAATGCATGGCTTTTCCCAGCTGTCTGCAATAGGTCTCATTTTCTCTTGTTCCTAATCAAGTATCTGTAGCAAACACTCACCATAATGTCACCCCTGTGGACCTGTCATTTAATCCTGACCTATCTTCACAGCTCTGGCCCTTCACCCATCCGCAAGCAGCACTCCATGCCTTCCTGCTGCTCTCACATGTACAGGGTGAGCACCTTCCCGCACGTCCTCCTGAAGAGCCTGCATCCATCCATTGCCAGTCATGGGAGCTATCCCACTACATCTCTATGATGCTACTGATTTTATAATCCCTCAGGCCCCTAATTTCTTCTGTTTATTCTTCATGTTGCCTGTATCAGCATATGTCAGAGAGGCCACTAGGCATGCTGAATTACCAAGAAAAGGGTGAGAGCTTCCCCCATTTCCTTATTTGTGTGCCTTCTTCTGGGGTGGACTCCTTTCTGCTTCGGTTGATTTTGAGACAATAAAATACGTTGCTTGTGTGAAAATGTTAAAATTGAGTTTACTGCATCATTTTGGATATTTATTTTATTCAGGATGGATATAAACACTGATCTGGCACTAGTGTAGAATTCTGAAATATACGCAAATACTCATTTTCAGCTCATTACTCAAATGGAAAAGTGACATCATTGAGTATGCTGAAAACTGAATTACAGCAAATGCCTAGCCATTACCAAGGCCTTGCCTCAATGTAATCTTATATTGAGGGTTGTTAAGTAATTTTTAATATGTAGCTGTCAGACCTGTCTAACTGCTTACATTATTTAAAAGGAAAAAAAAAAAAAAAAGTGAGGATTTGATAGATTAAAAGCTATTTCATGAAGTGAAACATATTTTTTTCCTAAATATACATCAGTCTGCAAATGTTTTTATGCATCCTTCAATATGATTATTGCAAATGAAATAGAATAGTGCATCTGATTCTAAACTGTATCATTCCTCCCCTACCAGTTTTCATGACTTAAAAGAAAAGGAAACTTATGTTCTGTGTACTATTATGTATGTGTTAAATATGGCAGTTGATGAGAAAGGGGAGAAGGAAACATTTTGCCTCTAAACATGATGAAGTTACTATATACAATATTGTAATGCTTTCATGAGCAGGATGTTTCCAATTCACTCTATGATTCTGTCATCCACATCAAAATTAAAAGAAATACTATTTCTTGACATAAACAGGGAGAGAAAAAGGCCTTGAATCTGTCTGAGTATGATACCTGGAAGGAATAGTACCTAGATTTATAATACATAGTATCTATTAATTAAGTTAGCTATATTGTGTATGCATAATAATCTTGCCTTTTCTCTTTACAATATGAGAGGGGTTGTATGTATTATATATATATATATATGTATATATATATATATATAATTTAGTATCAAGGATATATTCTGTTTCTTTATTTCTGAGGTTAAATGATGCCACTACTTCTTTTAGGCTTTTTTTTTGTTTTTGTTTTCCATAAAGTTAATTAAATATGCATCAATATAAACTTAAAAGAGTCGTGATTTGATATATTAATTTTGCATCATTACAGAACTGATCAACTCTAACATGATCCTAAATAGTTGTTTTTCATGAGACTCTGTTATTTTTAATATGATGACATTAATATTGAAAGGGACTACCATGAAAAGGATCTCTCAAGAACATATCATTTACCTCAATTTATTTTTCATAGCATTCACACAGAATCACAGAATCACAGAATAT
>VZSG01001084.1:48406-58847 GCA_013398315.1 Nothoprocta pentlandii | reverse complement strand
AAAAAAAAAAAAAAAAAAAAAAAAAAAAAAAAAAAAAAAGCCATTAGATTTTCCCATTTTGTTTGTCTTGATATTTCAAAATGCTAAGATATGACAAAATGTACAACTGGAACTTACTTGATTATCCTTAATGAGATTTTGAATAGTTGCATTGCTACATTTCTGATCAAGGTTAGTGCTGAATATTTGCTTTTAACTAGTTCATGAGATTTTTTTTTAGGTTCAGTGAAAATTTAGTTCTATCTATCATCATATATTTTGTTTCTACCTTAGACTCCTTTGGGCATACATAAATCTTTAATAATATCACTAACTATTGCATGACAGTTTTGAAATTGCACTGAGTTTAGTGTAACAGTTTGTATCATAACAAGTTGATAATTCTCAGCTATGATTTGTTTTGATTATCTATGTCTAATGATTTAAGCACTATACCTATGGAAGGAGAGGGAGCTTCCTATCTGTTGCTATCTTCATGTCCTAGTGTAGGTGTTCTGAATTCATCAATTATAATAATTCTTTTTCTGGAGGAATGAACTGTGTGGGGACCTTATAATTTCTCAACATTTCTTTAAGAGTGAGGTAGATGAAACAAGCACATATGTGCTTCATCTCATAACTGTTAGCACTTTCAGATCACTTTTGTATATATTTTGATACAATAACTGTCATTTTAGAGAACTATTTTAAATAAGAATTGCTAAAACATCTCTTCTAAACTTCTATGCAGAGTAAAATATGGTTGTTCTTTAGCTCACTTTTTGTAAACTTGCTAACCCATAGCATTTTGTGTGTAAGACTAGTATATCAGTTTATCTGTTACATGACCTCAAGAGAAAAAAAAAAGAAAAAAAGAAAAAAGGAGCTACCTCATTTCTTCCTTTTCAAACAACTGAAATAGTCTGCACTATTCCTTTCCCCTCCCCTTTCCCTTTTTTCCTACCTATTCCATACAAGAGAATCCAAGGTTGTTAAGGTATAAAAAGAAAGCATAGGCTAAGGTGAGTATTTGGAGGGAAAACAGTGCTCTGTCATGTGTGGGTATCTGAGACTTTTAAAAATAGCTGTAAAGCTGTTTGTCTTAAGACCAGAGTGATAGTTATATATGGCAAGAATACATTGGCTCGATTTGTAAGAAAGTGCCTGAAAAACACTCTGAAAATTAAATTATTTTAAGAGAAAAAAAGTTCATATTAAAAAAACAAAAACAACAACAAAAAAATCTAATTGTTATATCTTATATCTTACAGGAAAAACATATGGAAGTTTATAAATAGCAAAATAGGCATTTGGAAGTTCTATCATACACTTCCTTTTTTATGTTTCTTCTCCATCAACATGACATTTGAAATATTTTTATAAAAGCATACTCTAATTTTTCCATCTTTTTTTCCTATAAAGCTGTGCAGTATTGAACCAAGGTCAATCCAGATAATTGGAACTGATATATAAGTTCATCTACTCTGTTTTTGCATCAGTATCAATGATCATTCCTGGGCTCCCCAGTACAAGAGGGACATGGAGCTGCTGGAGAGAGCCCAGCACAGGGCTAGAGGGGTGATCAGGGGCCTGGAGCATCTGCCCTATGAGCAAGGGCTGAGAGAGATGGGCCTGTTCAGCCTGAGGAAGGGAAGGGTGAGGGGGGACCTGATCAATGTGTATAAATACCTCAAGGGAGGGAGTGAGGAGGCTGGAGCCAGCCTCTTTTCAGTGGTGGCCACCGATAGGACTAGTGGAAATGGCCACAAACTGAAGCACCAAAAGTTCCGCAGGAACGTAAGGGAAAAAAAATCTTGACTGTGAGGGTGACAGAGCACTGGAACAGGCTGCCAAGTGAGGTTGTAAAGTCTCTTTCTCTGGTTGCAGCTGTCCTGACAAGAAAAAGAAGCACCTTGGGAGCCCCACTCAAATGCCTCTACATAAATGCACACAGTATGGGGAATAAACAACAGGAATTGGAGATGCGTGTGCAGTTCCAAGGTCATGATCTCATTGCAATTACTGAGACATCATGAGACAACTCCCATGATTGGAATGTGGCCATGGAGGGCTACAGGCTTTTCAGGAGGGACAGGGCAGGAAGGCGAGGTGGCAGAGAGGTGCTCACTTTATGTGAAAGAGCAACTGGAATGCATAGAGCTCAGCACAGAAGAGGATGGAGCGCAGGTGGAGAGCCTGTGGGTGAGGATTAAAGGGCAAGCCAACAGGGGCGACACGGTGGTGGGAGTTTACTACAGGCTTCTTGACCAGGATGAGGAAGTGGATAAGGCCTTCTATAGGCAGCTGCAAGAAGCCTCCTGATCACAGGCCCTGGTCGTCCTGGAGAGCTGGCTAATATTCAAGTACAATATTCTCCAAGCTCAGGGTCGGTGCACCCGCACGAGAAATAAGTCAGAGGGAGCCCAAAACTGCACCCTGTTCATCAAAGACTTGGACGGGTCCATCAAATGAATTGGACAAGGGCACAGAGTGCACCCTGAGCAAGTTTGCAGATTATACCAAGCTGGGTGGAGTGGCCAACACCGCGGGGCGGGGGGGAGGGAGGGGAGTGCTGCGCTGCCATCCAGAGGGACCTGGACAGGCTGGAGAGATGGGCAGAGAGGAACCTCATTAAGTTCAACAAGGACAAGTGAAGGGTCCTGCACCTGGGGAGGAATAACCCCAAGCATCAGTACAGAATAGGGGCTGACCTGCTGGAAAGCAGCTTTGCAGAGAGGGACCTGGGAGTCCTGGTTGACAACAAATTAACCATGAGTCAGCAGTGTGCCCTCGTGGCCAAGAAGGCCAATGGGATCCTGGCCTGCATCAGGAGGAGTGTTGCCAGCAGGTCAAGGGAGGGCATTCTCTCTCCGTACTCTGCTCTCTGTGCAGTTCTGGGCTCCCCAGTATAAGAGGGACATAGAGCTTCTAGAGAGGATCCAGTGGAGGGCAACAAAGATGATTAAGGACTGGAACATCTCTTGTACGAGGAGGGACTAAGTCAGGCCTGTTTTCCCTGGAGAAGAAAAGACTGAGAGGGGATCTGATTAATATGTATAAGGACACGAAGCGGGAATGTAGGGAGGAAGGGGCCAAGCTCTTCTTGGTGGTGACCACTGACAGGACAAGAGATAATGTGTGTAAGTTTCAACACAGGAAGTTCCATCTCCATATGAGGAAAAACTTGTTTGCTGTGAGGGTGACAGAGCCCTGGAATAGACTTCCCACGGAGGTTGTGGAGTCTCCTTCTCTGGAGGTCTTCAAAACATGTCTGGATGCCACCCTGTGCCATGTGTTCCAGGTGTCCCTACTTGAGCAGGAAGGTTGTACTAGATGATCTCTAGAGGTCCCTTCCAACCTTAACAATTTTTTGATTCTATGATCAGAGTCATTATAAACCAACAAGCAAGAAGCAGAAGTTCTAAATGTACCAAGCTAGAGATTAGCATTCTATGAAATAATCTATTGAAATTAAAATCTGTATGGATGCCAATATATTTTCATTTATTACTCTTATTTTAATAATAAGCTATGAACAGCAATACATTTCAATAATAAGGTCAAAAAAAAAAGTACAGTAATGCACACAACTGCAGTTCTGCTGACAGATGATGGATGTGGTGCCATGTAACAGGGTCAGAGAAGTTATTTGAAGGTGATAATGCAGACACCTAATAAATCATGTTATAAATGATAGAAAGACTTTTAGGTTAAAGTACATTCAGAAAATTGTGCTAAAAGACACGTCATTCTTGATTTTAAACTGCTGGAAATTTTAATGCTATATAAACAAAGCAGGAATACAAAGCAGGAATGTTTGAAAAACTATTGCATTTTGACAAATCTCGGGGACAAAATTTTGGCAGGGTATTGTATTCAGGTTTTTCACTGTCAGAGTGTATGATGCCCAGAGCAAGCTTAAACTACACTTCTATATAAAACTATCTAGAACTATATTTAAAGTAAAATAATATTTTATTTCAACAACCAACATTCAGTGAATATCTTATCATGGTGTTCTTTACATTTCATGAATATACATTAAATTGTTTTCTAATAAGAAGCTCCTCTGGTTTAAAATATGCAGTTAGTCTTTTATGGAATTGTTGCTGCATACTTCTCAATCCCCCCACTGGTATCGATGTCTTCATATAGGAATCTGATCTTCTAAGTGAAATGGTGCATGTTATGATAACAAGTATACAGTGTAAATGAAGAGCCCAAACCTCTGTTAATTGGCAGTAAATTAAGATTTTCTTGTCCAAGGGAAATTACCATCTAGCAGAGCTCAAGAAAATCGTTCAGGTTTAGAAATTGATTTGATAATGACCTGATAAAAAGGAAATTATGAAAAAGTAGCATTTCTTCAGTTAAAAAAATCTGTCAAAATCAAAACAAAGCAATGAGAACAACAGGAAAAATGACATTACTGTCTCTGTGTAATAGTCTGTAGTAAAATATTCCTACAGGTAGCTGATCCTGGTCTGTGGTGCTATTAGAAACACAACAATAGGAATTTCATGAGTCTATAGACAACAAAAAGAGAATCATACATATTCGGATGACCCCCTCTAACTTGTGGTATGGCTTACACATAGAGGTATGGAAACAAGTGAACACTACAGAAAATAAAGGTACAAATTCATTAGAAGTTGGAATAGGACAATAAATCTTATTCCAATCAAAACTGCATCTAACTTTTTTGCTTCAGTTAGGGGATGTGCTTCATTCAAACAAAGAGGGAAAATCCAAGGCAAGCAGACTGGAAACAATCTATACAAACATCATGACTCAAGAAGACAATATTTAGCTCCACCTGCTAAGCTGTGTAGTGGATTTTTGATAGATGAAAAAAAATAACAGTAACAATTTTAATCTATGAATGAGGGCAAAATTCACAACCCATCACTTATTGGAACTTATTGAAGCATATTTGTCAGCCTTTCATCAGCTCAGAGAGCCTTTGTCAGCTCAGAGACACCTTTCATCCACAGAAATGTAGTCCATATTCATCTAAAATAATCCAGCACCAAATTACATGCCTGACTTGAGTTTATAAAATAATATATTATGGAAACAGAACTGATTGCCTGTAAATGCTGGCCACATCTTTCCCTGATACAGGCTAGTATGTGCTAAGAAAATATGTGCTAAGAATATTTTTCAATACTTGTTTCTCTATCTGGATTAAAGGAGTAGTAATATATCTGACAATGCTATCACATTCTCATCTTGCAAACAGGTCACTCAGTTAAGAAAAGCATGATCCCAGAAGTTTAACTAGCCTGCCACATTTACTTGTGGAACAGAGTCAGATCCTTATTTAAACAGAGTACCAAAAGCTGTTTTACATAAACACAGGAAAGGATACAAAACAAAATGAGAAATCTAGCTGCAGGGATGCTGGATGTAATCATATAAGGAGGACTAGCTTAGAGTAAAGGGAGACGACCATAGGAGAAAATTATGATAGCAGACAAGTTAGCAATTTAGGAGCTACTCTGAATGCTACTAATAGTTACTTTCCTTCCTCTTTTTTTCCTTTTTTTTTTTTTTTTTTTTTTAATTTTTTTAACTGCAGTATTAAAAATCAGCACTTAAACCACATTAAACCAATGTAAGGAACGCAAGGATGCTCAGGCTTTTTAGATCTCATTAAACTCTAACCATAATCGCTATAGAAAAGGTTGCAGATTTTTGTTATCAAAACAATTTTCTCCTTTGAATCTCTTTTTGGTGTGTGTGATAATATTCACAGGCAGTGATAATATTCACAGGCACTGAAGAGGAAATATTCTCACTGCCTGGAACACAAGCAGTGCATTTTTGTTCTTGTTTTTTAGTCTCGGGAATGATATTTTCTGTCTTGATGGAGCAAAATTTTTTATGAAACAGAATGGTTACAGCTTGAGATTTCTCCTTAAATTTCTTTCTGTATCTGGCACATCTATTCCATTATGGTTCTACTGTGGAGTGGAAAACTACAATTTGCTTGTTTGTCTTTTTCATTTTAAATTACTCTACCCTCCATCATCTCACTTGAGCATAAATAAAAGCAAGGCTACCAGAGAAGAAGACATCCTAGCTATGACTGCATGATTAATTTTTAACAGAGACAACTGAGAACAAGGAGAAAATAAAAATAGTTTAAATGAAGTGTCTCTAGCAAACATTTAATTTAGAAGATGACAGAAATAAATGCATATAGAGCCTCAAAACTAGCATTGGGATAATTCATATGAAAGGAACTTGAGAAATCCATTTCTGGAACAAATAATATAGACTCTGAAATCCTGCAAACAAATAGCATATACATCTAGAATGTCATAGTGCACAGTTTTTGATCAGGACTCCCTTGGTTTAGCCTGTGCGTTGTGTTACACAGAAAAGTTACCTGTCAAGAGTTAAAGACAGAGTTTACAATGACATATGTATATAATTAGACAAGTTAATTTATATACTTCCTAAAACAAAACATTCAGGGCAAAATTGATAAATTTTGGAGAGTTCTTTTGTGATCCGCAGCACTCATCCCATGAGATTATAAATTTGCCTTCAGCTATGCTAGCAATTAATCTGACATGTTGTAATGTTAAAAAAACTAACAATTCATCTGATGTAGTATGACATTCAATATAGCATGCTAACTTGAAATCCCCTAAAATAAGGTAATATACAGAAAGGTTTAACTGCATAAATATACAATACATATATACAAATGTAAAAGTCTTTTATTGTTTTTATTTATTTATTATTTATCTTCATTGATGGGTTGCCAGGAACTAAGCATCTCTTTTTCTCTCATATTTTATTACTCCTGCTTTTCAGTTTTTACATGCCACACCTCTTCATCCTTTTCACTGTTGTTTTAATCCAATGACAAAGTTTTTTGGCACAACACTTATTTATTTTCCTTGTAGGAGTTACAAGGAAGGTGTAACTTGAGTAGGAGTTCTTTGAATGCTTCCTCTTTTTCTTGATAGCACATTTCTCCTACTTCAAATGCATCCAGCCAATTGTTAGCTCTATATGCATTAATCTTTTGTTTAAACGCTTAACTCTTCCAGTAGGCAGCTCTTCCTCTAGCATTATTTTATGCATTAAGATCATATATAGTGGTTACACCATCTGTTGATACTGCTAACATTACTGTAATGCACATTTCTTTCATTCTCCGAAGTTTTTATTTTGACAGATTTTGCACCTGTTAAACAATGTAAACTGGTACTTTAACAATACTACCCATTTGGCTTAGCAGCTAACCCTGTCCTTTATATAATGCAATCACATAGTGCTGGAATGCAGTGACTGTTTTGGGTCAAGTATGAAGGTAAATCTTGGCAAACCAAAGTTTGCCTGCTAAAGGCAAAAAGCAGGATGATGCATCATTCATATGAATCTACTGTCACTGGCCTTCCTGCTGTAGAACACTTTTTGCTTATGATCTTTTGCTCTTGATCTTTCAGTTTAATGATTTCCCATATATATGGCTTTCTGTTTCTCTTTTGAGTAAATTCTACAAATTCTACAACTTAGAATCTCAGAAGCACAAAATCATTTGAATTGGAAACAGCCATCTAGTCCAATGCCTACCCAAAGTATCATCAACATGGAATTCAAAACAGATGGTTCTTCTATGTCATGTAACCATGCTTTTAACGACTACTAGTCGTTAAAACTAATCTTGGACTTCAACACTGTTTCAGTGACCAGTCCCTAGAATGACATCACAGCATTGGCTAACGTCTGGGCACTAGTCCCTGAACCAGAGTCATATCTGTTGTGTAACATGCCTATGTCATCCAGATTTAAGTTTATTGAAGTATTTGTTAAGAATTAAGGTATAATATAGCGGAGATATTAGACTCTATATGCTTTCTTTTCAGGAAAGGCCACTACTTCTCACAGGCCACAGCTTACCACAATTCTAATACTACTACTACCACTATGCTAACACTAATGCCACAGCCTCCTACTGCTACTAATACTTCTAAATGTTAGTTTCAGCATGAACTACAAAACAACCTTCAAGTAGTCAAAAAAAAAAAGGCAAAAAAATAGATTCAGAAGATATTTTGCCCATACTGAAAGGATACTAACTTGCTCTTAAGCCTATCACAAATACAGTTCCAGAGCACTGCAGGGTTTTCATGGCAGAGTAAATCAGTCTTATAAATTTGTAGAGTAACAACTTATTTCTTCCATACTGGAGGGAAAGCATCAGGATCACAGCCATATTCCTATGAGAGAAGGATACAGATACCCATTCTAGAGTTCCCCACTCTTCAGGAAGATCAAAGGAGTAAACAGTGTGCCCCAAACAAGGAATCCCTTTGCCCTTCAAATCCCTTTGTCTTAGTGTTTTCCCCCTGTCTCTGTATGTAGTCATGTCCTGTACTTTGGAAATGTCTTCATGTAGACAGCTAATATCATCCCCCAGTCCTGACTGAGAACATATGCCTCTATGAGGTCCCTGAGAGAAGATTTGATTGAGATCATGGCTTTCAACACAGTGTAGGCAAGTAATCCTTATCCCAATGAATCTTTCTAACTTGAGATCTTTACTGAGCAACTTCATATACCTTATTTGGGATCTGTCAAGATTGAGAATATGTTGCATGCAGACATCCCCAACCTGAGGCCATAGCTGGACAAAAATTGTCCTTCGGAGGTCATGAATAGGCCCTTTCAAATGCCTCACCATAGAAATTCAGAGTACGTGGCATATTTCCTTTTAACATCCCTCCAATATCAAGAAAAAATCAAAAGAATAGCAGTTCCAGACATGGAACAAATCACTGAATGCAAGCCAAAAATAAATTTGATGAATTTAAACTAATTAGAATTTGCATGTTTGCCCTCATTAGTGTAACCTCATCTAATGGACTGTATTTGAAATAATTTATTAGCATTCCTAACAGTTGCTGAGATATCATGTTCCTCTGATTCCCTTGCGTTAAATATTCTGTTTCTCCTCAAGCACCTGATAAAGCAAGATGTTTTTTACTCTCTTCTTGACTTAAATAAAGACATAATTTCACTGATTTGGAGTGATAATGAGTAGTATAATTCATTCCAACTGCACGGTTGCTTGCAATGAGTCTACAGTATTATCACTATTTTTCCTTGATCCACCATGTTCTGAAGATGTCACAAGATCACACACACCAACATGCCACAATCAGAAACTGTATTTCATCACTGAATTAAAAAAATCTTTGGCTATATTTAGATTCAGTAAGGGTCACATTCCTTTTTCACTTAAAAAACAATCAGCAACAATAACTCATAGGTGAAAACAAAGAAGGGATAGGGTATTCTGATCTTATTAAACAAAAAGAAAAATAAAAGAAAAATAAAACAGAAAAGGAATATTTACCTATCTGGTAGCAAAAGATGCGAGAGACAAATATGAAAAATATGCAGTTCATCTCCTGTGGTCAAACACAGGCAGTCAAGGACAAGTACAGCTCAGAGGAAGGCAAGAGAAAAACATGAACAAGTAGGCTGCTATAATAAAAGAGAATAAAGCAAAGTGATTATATGCTGTCCTGTAGTGAACAGAGCATTCTTTAGCAAAAACTGATCATAAGATGGTAACTGGTTAGGTAAACTGTAAGATACAGTGGAAAACTGTAAGCCAGGTGTAAAATTGTCTGGACCAGTTGGATCAAAAGATGTTTATCAATGATTTGATGTCCAGTTACTAGTAGCATCCTTTGGAACCAGTGAAATAAAGCCATGTGATAGTACAGACTGGTCATGTGCAGAAAACAGCTTTGCAGAACTTGACCCTAAGTTTTGATGTGCAATCAGTTCAATTCAACTCAGCTATGTGTCCTCATGGCAAAGATCAATTTCATATCAGTTGTATGAGCACAGATGTAGACAGTAGGTTTAGGAAGATGTTATTTCCCTCTATTTGACATTTGTGAGACCACATCTAGATTACTGTGTCCAATCTCAGACTATTCAGTATGAAAAAGATAGTAGCAAATGGAGTAAGCCCAACACTGAGGCAGTAAAATAATTTTGATGCTGTAGTGCACTATAAACTGCATGACTTAGAAATTTTATCAGTCAAGGGACACACACTTGCAAATGGAAAAGTCAAAAGTAATAGGATTTCTCTTATGAAAAAAAATCATACAAGTACATCTCAAATCTGTTTTCTTAGTATCTCTGTCATGTTCAGCATTTCCTGATTCCCTTGCATGCCTGATCTTTTCAATGGATCTTCTGTGTATCTTGTACCCAATTTATAGAGAACATTTGCTGGAGAAATGACAAGAAAGCCTTGTATGGACAATATCAAGACACCAAATAAAAACTGTTTCAAGCAAAAGCTTCTTGAATCTAATGTTCACCTAGTTTCTTTTCCAAAGTTTCACAAAACTGCAAAATAATGTGAAATTTATTTGCTTTATAGTACACTTTTGTAGTTTTCTTTCTTTTTTTTTTT